>MKEJ01073655.1:0-10052 GCA_001753735.1 Embelia ribes | reverse complement strand
GCATGTATACAAGTTGAAGAAGGCATTGTATGGTTTAAAATATGCCCCTAAAGCCTGTTATGAAAAATTAACCAATTTCTTATTGAAAAATGGCTATATCAGAGGTGATAAAACTTTATTTATTAAGAGCACCAATTCTGAGATTACTATAGCTCAGATTTATGTAGATGATATTGTGTTCGGATTAACTATATAATCTAAATTAAATGCATTTATTGATCAAATTAAGAGTTCTTTTTAAATAAGCCTGGTTGGAGAATTAAACTACTTCTTAGATTTATAAGAAAAGCAGATGGTTGATGGGATGTTTATCACACAAAATAAGTACACCAAGAATCTTGTAAAGAAGTTTAGTCTTAACACAACAAATCACACAAGGACACCAATAGGTTCTAATTTGAAATTGAGCAAGGATGAAGGAGGAGAAAGTGTTGATAAGAAGTTGTATAAAAGCATGATTAGAAGTATGTTGTATCTAAATTCCATCAAGCCTAATATATGTTATAGCATGAGAGTGTGTGCTAGATATCAAGTTAATAAAAAGTAGTCACATCTAGCTATAATAAAAGAATAATCAAATATGTGAGTGGAACAACAGACTATGGGATTTAGTACTCTAAGGATACAAATGCTAATTTGGTTGGTTTCAGTTATGCTAATTGCGCTGAAAATGCATATGGTACGAAAAGCACCACTGGTAGTTATTTCTATCTTAAAAATAATTTGGTTTTTTGGTTTAGTAGAAAATCAAATTCTATCATATTATCAACAATCGATATAGAATATATAGTTGCTGGTAGTTGTTGCACTCAATTGTTATGGATGAAACAAATGTTGGAAAACTATGGAATTACAAATGAAACTTCAACTATATATTGTGACAACATGAGTACTATCAACATTTCAAAGAATCCAGAGTAGCATAGCAAAACCAAGAACATTGATAACAGGCATTATTTTATCAAAGAATTGGTGGAGAAGAAGATTATTGTTTCATAGTATGTTGCAATAGAGTACAAATGATCAGATATATTCACCAAGGCTTTGGATTCATACAGATTTGAGAAATTAAGAACAAACTTGGGAGTCTGTATTGTTATTTAATTTATATCTATTTTGTGTTCATATATATATATATATATATATATTTCTGTGTTTTCTGTTCATATTTCTTTGTATGCCTTTGCAACCTCTTAAACCCTAATCTCTACGTATCTTTGGTGATTCATAGTTAACTCGGAACAAGAGAGAAAAGGCAAAGGAATTATTATATACATAAGAAGTAGAGCAATGTCGAGTACTCATTTGCCTCCGATCACTAGGCAATTGTGCCTTATATTCCTCCTGTGATTTTGAATATTGTGGAACTTAAACCCAGTATAATCAACCTTAGTCTTATGCATAATCCACAGGGCGTACCCAACGTTGAATAAATTACAACACAATAAGATACAGGTACCTCTCACTCTCCTACATTAAGTGAAACTTTGAAGGATATAGATGAATTAGTTGGGGGTTTGCAAACTGAGCAGTCTACTAAATATGGGTGTGAATCTAGCTCTATGAAGGGAGTACCTTTGAATCTAACTGAATAGTCTACCAACTTGTACTCCTACACGCATGGAGGATATCATATCTCCCTTAAATCTGAAAAAAAAAAGAGCAATATTCTGAAAGTGATTCATTTTTTACATTAGAGGACACTGATAATTTTAGTGAAGAGAGTGACATTCAAGAAAGTGATAGCTCTGAAAAAGAAGGCTCATAAAGTTCCTATAATGATATAGAAATTGTTAAAAAAGGTGTTGTTAAACCTGTTTCCAAACCTATTAAAAGATCTGTTACAACAGGTATTAGAAGAAGTTCTTGGAAAATTACATAGGGGTATTTTTGTCAATCTTTTATGAAGCTAACAACAAACTCCACTAAGAAGCAGGGTAAGAAAAAGAAAAAGAAAGGAGAACAAGTGGTTGGTGTGATGAAATTTGCAAGGACATGACAAATGGATAATCTTTCTATCTCAAGATCTAATAAGCCCTATATTGATGATGTTCATTGCTAAGGCTGCTCTTAAAAGCAAGGGTAAGACAACACCTGAACCAGGTAAAACACCTTCTCATTTTGATACTGAGATTAATGAACTGGTGTATAAAAATATAGTTTTGAGGAAGTTACATCCAGAACATGTACTTGATACAAGTGCACATAAAGAGTTGGGGATCATACAACTATCGGAGAATCAACACCTTTATGGGACTATATCCAAAGCCAAGCCTGTTGTTAGGGGCATTGTCTGTGAATTTTATGCAAATTTGTTGGTTAATATTGATGATACTGACTCATAAAATTATTTGAAAGTATATATTAGGTCTTACTGGCTTGAGTTCTCTCCTTCTTTGATTAATAGTTTCTATGGTTGCACTGGTAGTGAAAGCCATATTGAGTAGGGCTTAGCAAAGTTATACCATCACCATTAGTAGTATCATATACCATCGGTAAGTTACCACTACCAATGGTAGCACTTTTTTAAGGTGAGGTATATGGTAGCGTCTAAATAAATACCAATACCATCAGCAAAGTTACCATCGGTAGAACGGTATACTACCGGTGCTACCATATATTTAGTTTTCGATAGTTTTTATACTTAATGTTTTAGTATTCCTTATCAAAATTTATGATTTTAATTTTACTTTAACAACTAAAAATAATGCTTATAGTACAAAATTTATAAAAGTAATTTAAAAGTATTTTACTTAAATTAAATGAAAAACTATTTAATTAAATAATGTTAAAAATTAATTTATTGTAACAACTAAAAATTAAATAACTAAATAAAATAATTATATTTTTATTTATTTATCGATCATGGCATCTTGCATGATAGTTATCAATTGTAATATATTGTGTTATCTCGTTGCCATTCTTTTAGTGATAATTAGCATTACCAATGGTATAATAACTAAATTTAAATACAACAAATGGTAGTAGTTCCCATAACATTTTGTATGGTAGATGGTAGTCTTTTTCTGAAATGTTATATGCAATGGTATGGTAGATGGTAGAAGAATAATTTCTATCATTATCAATGGTGCTCACACCTAATATTGAGATTGATTTTGATGCTGTAATTAAAGAATTGATTGCAGAGGTGAGAGTTGCGTGGCTAGTTGAAAGAGTTTTTCTAGCTTCATAACTAAGCTTGAAGTAATCTGTTTTACACAAAATTGTCTTAACCAATTAGTTACCTAGTCTGCATATTACAAGTGTTAACAAAGTTCTTACCAAGCTATTGTTTATGGTAGGTACAAAAAAAACATTTGATTTTGGGCAAATGGTATTTGACCATATAGTTAAAAGTGCTAAGGTTGATACTGCTTATCCTATTTTACATTTTTCTTCTCTTATCCATGGGCTCCTAATGAGTTAATAGTCACTTAAGAGGCTAAATGAGATGCTTGAAAAATCTAGGAGACCATTACTCATTTCTAAGAAACTTAAAACTGGGAAGCATATTAATGACATTAAGGGACCGGTATATGGGAATGTTAAAGCAATTGTAAGGGATTGACCTTAGGGAGAGGGACCTGCTACTCATAAGGAGAGCAACAGACCAAGGGGCACATGAGATCTTGAAGCTGGTATGGTAGGAGGCCAATAGCCACCACCTATTCCAATAACTTTTGCAATAGGTTCTACCATTCTTCGGGATCCACTATTTCTTTTCTGGAAAGAGAGCTTGTTGAGGTAATAGATGCTGAGGTCAAACTTGCTCAGAGGAAAGATGAGTTAGTAGAGGCTGATATCAAATTTGCTCCCAAGAAACTTAGTGTTCATAATCTAGTAAATGCTTACAAATAAGCACAGTCTCCTTCCAGTGAAGCCACTTTATCTACTTCTTTTTAGTGTTTGCTGTCATGTGAATTTTCTTAGACTTTTGTTCTTTGGTTCGTTCAATTTTTCTTTCAACTTTAACCTCTTTTACTGTCTGTGGGACCATATGAGACTACTGTTGTGTTTTGCCATTGCTGTGTTGTGCTTATGTTTTGGTTATCTATTCTTAATGATATACTTGCTGGTCTTATCTTAGACTGCTTTTGTAAAAAAAAAAGCCAAAGAGGGAGATTGTTAAGATCACGTATATATTGGCATGTGTATATGGGCATTTTTGGACAATGGTTATGTGAAATATCTCTATAGATCTTTTGGGCCAAATAATTTGAGTATTATTGGTGATGCAAACTGTGTTTGTATAAGTTTTGGAAGCGTATTATTTTATGTTTCTTAGTTTTGACAAGTTTTTTTTTTCATTTTATAAGTCCACAACAAGTATGATCAATACATTATTTTGCTATTGATTCCGGTGATTTTGACTACTAATTCAAGCAGATGTGCAGGAGTGTATAAATGGTGGAACATGGACCTTTTGTAGGGTTGCTTTTTTATCCCTAAAAATACTACTAATATATTGGTGATTCATGTTCTAAGAAGTGTTAAAACAATTTATGTAATAGACTTATTTTGTAAGTCAATTTATTACGTCTATCTGTTGAGATGATTATCCTACATCTTGTAATTGCTATTAGTAGAATGAAGTAGAGTGGTGCTCGCTAAATTGTTCACTAAATATATTTATCACTATAGCTACAATTGTGGGAGAGAGTCTTTAGTTGTGTAAGATCTATTAGTGGATGCAATTTGTGATCTATGACTTAGTAAATTATTTATTGATTGGGCGTGGTCCCATGGTCGTAGGTATTAGCCGAATTACGTAAAAAAATCCCTAGGTTCAATTATTTGTTTTCCATGAATCATAGTATCACTATAAGCAAGATAAAATGAAATCTATTAACCATTGTTACAAAATGTGCTGTAATAAATTGTGAAACAATAATACGCCAGGCTTTCATTTCATATATGTATGTATATGTAAATGTATGTATATATTTATGCATTCATTATGCATGAGGGAAAAAGATTCATAATAGCAAAGGGTATTTAGGGATCAAGAGGTAGTTTTGGGTGCAAACTGCAATGTTGACCTAAACCTCAAGGAGGTTGAATGTAGTTTCCAGGACTTCGAAGGGTTTACTATATTTATTCCAAATATCTAAATCTATATGGTCCAAATAACTTTCAAATTTGAGTCCTCACATAATATTTTTTTATTATTGTATCAAATTAAAAATTAATTTAATGGTTATAATTTAAAACAGCCTTTTATATTAGAATAGTTGGATCAAATTAAAATCGATCCAACGATGAAACATAATTGGGTAAATTACACTTTGCCCCACGAGGTTTATGATAATTTCATAAAATTTCCTGAAATTTTGTAAATTACATTGTCCCCCATTAGGTTCATGTCCATTGTACTGTAACTCCAAATTTCTAGGGTAAAAAGAAATGATGGCTATTTCTCAATAGAAACTCAAGAAATTACCAAAATACTCTTTAAATAGTATACTTTTACAATTCTTTGTTATAATTTGTTGAACAAATCCATTATATAAATAAATATAATATACTTCTCTTAAAAACATGATGATTTATATGAATTAAGAGCTTTTAAATTAAAAAAAATAAGGTATAAAGTAAGGGCGATATGGTCATTATATATAAAAACCAAATTTGAATTATAAACCAGGGCAAAGTATAATTTCTTATACATTAGGGGTAAACTGAAATTATAAAATATCATGTGGGGACAAAGTGTAATTTACCCAAAACAATTGTGAGGGGCATGTGACACACTTTCCGTGAACAAGGAATTCTTATAGATACAAAAATATAAATTTTTTTTTTAAATTACAAAATTATTATCAAAATTCTTTATTAAAACATTTTATTTTTATGGCAATGACAGCATAGGAAGAGTGATAAAAAAATTTGTTTTTATGGCAGTGAGAACATAGGAAGAGTGTTGTACACTCATTCCCCCCTTGTCTACCAAGGGTGTTTACACATCATTCCCCCCTTATCTATGTACGAGTTTTTCAAGAGTCGGCTGATTGATTTGATTTGATCTCTCCATTTTGAAGTCAAATTCTATTTTCTAGCTACCCTTTTGTCGCACCCTATATACTTTCTTATCTCGAATTTCAGCCGTTCGATTTCCATGAAACTTAATTGTGTTTCTGGATTACCAAACATACGGTTACGATTTAATGAGAGGGACTTTCCCCAGTTTCTATTTTTTCTGAAATTTTGAAGTTTCGTGCTCGGCATATAATTCTAATTCACGAATTTGTGGAGCAATAACGGAAATTAAAAAAATATTAAGAATAGAAAGAAAATTGGAAATGGAATAGAGGGTTTGAAGCAAATATATTATTTATATACGAAAGATTTTGTGATTTAAATTATATTTATTCTTTAATCTTTGCTTTGTTGACTTTTTTTTTTTTTTTGGTTGAAAGGGCCTTTTGTTTGATAGTCATGAAAAAGATACCATAGAATTTACTGCTTCATCTATTCCTTGCGTTGAATTTGGGCATACTTTTAGACAAATAAATAAATAAATAAATTATATCCACGTCATTTCAGTATGAATTACATAGAAAACAAATGTATCATTTTTCCTTAATTAATTATATATTTGAGAACTAATAATGATAGTAATATACTAAATTTAACATCCCAAAAAAAAATTAGACAATTATTTTTGAATATTTAATAAAAATAAATAAATTATTATTGACAGAGGGATAAACTGTTACTTGTGAATGGACGAAATAGAAAGATTTTTGCTCCCATTTAATGATTTTCCACACTAAACACGGATTGGTTAGCTAGATTAACTATAACTAAATAATTAATTTTACAAGTTAATAAATAAAAAGTCCTATCTATCAGAGAAAAATATTACTTGGTATTTTTATTTAAATATAAAAATAATATCTTTTGACAATATAATTATTATTCAAATAAAAATATTTAAATTTACACATTTACATAATTAATTTATAAAAATTGTCAAACATAAATATTCATGTGGCTCGCAAACTTTAATTTGAGTTGATTGTCTCATTCTTTGAGATTTAAAATTAAAACGAGTAATGACTAAAGTTCAAATTTGAGCTTGTTAGTTTACGAACGAGCTCAAAGCCAAGATTGAAGGAGTT
Source organism: Embelia ribes (assembly GCA_001753735.1). Lineage (NCBI taxonomy): Eukaryota > Viridiplantae > Streptophyta > Magnoliopsida > Ericales > Primulaceae > Embelia > Embelia ribes. Next base: position 2,931 of record MKEJ01073655.1, on the reverse strand, counting down.
GAGTTCGAGTTTCTCGATGGTAACTCTGACTTGTGTCCACTGTTAGCTTGAATAGTTATCTTTCTTGTGAAAAGCTTATACTAGTTCTAATGAGGCTAGTCTCGGGTAATCGTGATTGGGTGCTACGATCCCAACTACAAAACAAAAATGACTATATGGTATTTGCTTGCAACCAAGTTTTTTGTTAATGGTTTTTTTTTTTTTTTGCCAACTTTTAAAGCTTAAATTGTTTTATTATTTTGCTTAAAATCTTGTTTGTATTTAATTATTCAGTTTTTAGAACAAATTTTTTATTATTGTAATTACTTTCCCTATCTACAAATAATTGCACAGTTTGAATGTGCAAATTTTTTTACGAGGCTTTGAAATATAATAATTTAATATTTAAATATAATAAAAATATGAAATATATATTTATGACTATAAATTGAGAATAAATTTGATACTTTTGTTACATTAAAATATTGAATTATTATATTTTAATATATTCTAATAAAAAGTGCACAGTTAAATTGTGTAATTATTTATAGACCGAGAGAGTAGCTTTATATATAATCTAGAAAAATTATATGTTTTTACTCAAAATTGCTGTGAAACAAACCTAATTCATTCTCATGATAAAGCTAATTTAACTTCTGAAAAAAAACCCAACAAAAAATATAAATTATTCTCTTTAGCCACAAATAATTACACATTTTGAATGTATGTATTTTTAAAAAAAATTTAAAATATAATATATAATATTTTAATACAATAAAAATATCAAATTTATATTTTTAAATATAAAATGAGAATAAATTTGATATTTTTACTATATTAAAATTTTATTTTATTACATTTTTAAAATTATAAAAAAATATATACAATTAAAATATATAATAATTTGTGGATAAAGTAACTATTGGGTTGGTTGATTTAGGCGTTGATTTTAGGTGAGATTAAGAACAGCAATGATGGCTTTGAGGTCCTCATAATTAGGCTGGTTTATGCCTAATATCTATGCTTATAGGATCTTCGTTACTGAGTCCCAAATGGCCAAATTTTGTATCTTAAAACTTGTACTTCATGTTTATGGAAATTAAAGAATTTAGCAAGTGAGAAATGCTATCCATTTGCTAGGGAGAAAAATGTCTAGCACTATTCCTATTAGCGTAGGGGTGAAAAATATATTTTCAATTATAAAAATAAAATTTTATAATAAAAAATTTTATGAACAATTTTATAATTTAATTTGTAAAATTTTATTTTTTTAGCTAAAAATATATTCTTTACCCTTACGCTAATGAGAGTAATGTTGGACACTTTTCTCCACATTGGTATGTATATTCAAGCATCAATAGTTTGACCTTCAATAGCTTTTTGTGATACAATAAAAAGGAAAAAGGTGTTTTGTCCTGCAGTAGTGTTTGATAAATTTCGCCTATAAAGTTTAAGCTATTTATTTTAAAATTAGAAATTGAGATTAAATATGTTGGTTCCGCACAAAATTTAAATTTAAAAAAAAATTATCTAATTTCAACCGCTTATTTTAAAATAAATGATTCAAATGGGATGAGCGAAGTCTACCCAACACCACTACTTGGCAGACACTCTTGATCTCAAATTATTTCAACTTTTAATCTTAAATTATTTTGTTATTTTGCTTAAAATCTTTTGTGTACTTAGTTATTCATTTTTTAAAATGAAATTTGTTCGATTATTTTAATTAGCTTTTATATAGTCTAGAAAAATTATATGTTTTTACTTGAAACTGCTAAGAAACAAATCTAAATCATTCTCGTAATAAAGCTAATTTAACTTTGAAAACAAAACCCCAAGAAAAAATATAAATTAATGGATTGGTTGATATAGGCGTTTGTTTTAGGTGAGAGTATGAACAGCAATGATGCTTTGAGGTCCTCATAGTTAGGCTAATTTATGCCTAATATCTATACATATAGGACCTGGTTATTGAGTCCCAGATGACCAAATTTTGATTCTTGTACATGTTTAAGGAAAATTAAAGAATTTAGTAAGCGAGAAATCAGAAATGCTATGCATTGGTTTGTATATTCAAGCATCAATAGTTTGACATTCAAGAGCTTTTCGTGTCACAGTACAATTATAGAAATTTTAGTACTCCATCCATCCATTTATAAACAATGGAATATCACGTTTTTTTAAAAAAAATTTAAAATATAATAATTTAATATTTAAAAATAATAGAAATATTAAATTTATATTTTTAAATATAATAGAAGGATAAATTTGATATTTTTATTAAATTTAAATATTAAAATATTATATTTTAATATTTCTTAAAAAAATATATAATACTGGAGGGATGAAATATGGCAAACTCAGACAGAGAGAGGAGGGGGGGATTGACGACTTAGTGTAGAGGGGGAGACAGAAGGGTCAAAGGGTGCAGCGCGGCAGATGCAGCAGTAGCAGCTGTTTCTTGTGCATGCAATCATTTCGCATTGCCAACGGAGAGAAAAAACACATCAAATCAAACAAAATAAAAGAAAAAAAAATAATAACCTAGAGAGATACTAGAAAAAAAAAATTTAATCTCTCCCTGTCTCTCTCCCTATCTCTGCAGGAGGGGAAGGACAGAAAGCAGGCAAGCAGCTGAGCAGAAGGAATTATCTCTCCTTCCTATTCCTTTTCTCGTGATCTCTCTCTCTCTCTTTCTCTCTCGTATATATCCATCCATCCATCCATCCACAGCGTTGGCTAAAAATATATATATATATAATATAATAATAAGAACAAATAAAAATATTTGAAAAAGTTATATGTAGATGGGAGGTTGTGGGAGGAGCGGAGGAGTAAGGCAGTATGTACGGTCCAAAGTGCCCCGTTTGAAATGGACGCCCGATCTCCACCGTTGCTTCGTCGAAGCCATCCAAAGGCTCGGTGGTCAACACAGTCAGTTTTCCTTTTTTT
>MKEJ01073643.1:0-12192 GCA_001753735.1 Embelia ribes | reverse complement strand
TATTTTCGGTAGCTAAATAATAAAATAATTAAATAAAATCAAAACAACATATATATAAAATATATATTTTATATGCCATATATAAAATATATATTTTATATGCCATATATAAAATATATATTTTATACATATATATTTTACACATATATATTATATTTTATAATATTACATAATATATATACATACATGTTATATATATATATATATATGAATATATATTATATATAATTTATGTATTATATTATATATATATATCTATATATTATATATGTGCATTATAAAATATAAAATATATTATATATATTATAGTGTATAATATATATTATATATAATAAATATATATATATAATATTACATACATATTATTTATATAATATATATTTTTATACATATATAATATATGTATATATATATATACATATATATTTTATATATTTGTATATTAATATATATAATATTATATATATTATTTATAGTATATTTATATAATGTAAAAATATAGTACCCGAGGTACAGTGATACAATCGGGTAGCCAAATGTAGCGACCAATCACCTTTGATACTCAATTTAGCTACTATACTGTAGCAATTGAAACTCTGTTGTGGATGATTTTTTATATTTTGGTAGCTAAATGGATCTCTAAATATATATAGCACCTATATAGAAACTCTACTGGGAATACTCTAAGCCAACTACAATTATTTGGGCAAGATAGAGAATTACATGCAGTTTTTAGATAAATATGTCAGCTTATTTTTAGCTAAGAAAAAATAATACATATTTAGCTTAAAACTTTCAGCTTATTTAAGTAAAAACCATAAATATATTCATCACCTTAAAAGTTGAATAACCAAATACTATGCAAATTTTAAGGGGGAAAAAAACCTTGATATTACAAGCGGCAACCATACAAGCCCTATCTATTGTCGCAAATAATGATTTAGAAAAGCTTATGCACCTACTAGCTTGCGAAAGCATTGTCTTTTGGAGCTCATCATTTGCTGAGGTGTCTCTGAGCGAGTGCGAGAGGTGCGATCGTACATGATCCAATAATTATAAAGGCATACTTATTAGTAATTTTTAGATTTTTTTTATATTGACGAGTATAAAATTGAACTATTAAAAAAGTATAAATTATATTTAAAATATTTAAATTATTATATTTCAATATTTTATAAAAATAAATTTTAGTTTAAATACTTAAAATTCATAAAAAAATAAAATATGTGCAATTGATCTATCACAAACAAAAGTGCAATGGGGCTTCTTTCTATGATTGGCTTTCAAAATCTTAATTTATTAGTTATCAATACTTCTATATCAGAAAACTACTCCTCTGTACGTTCAGAAGTTTTTCAAAATTAAAGCTACTTAAATTGTATTTACGATCGATCATGTTACAAGAAAGATTAAATGGACTAGTTTTAATATCTATTGAACATGATTTGCTTGAAATTATTGATTACAAGTGTCTAATTAGTGATTTTGATGCGAGAAATGCAAGAAAAACCATTGTTACTTGATTTTCTATAATTCAAAATATAAATGTGTTACATTTTTCTATTTAAGCGCAGAGCTGAGAGAGACAATGGTTATCGTTGAAATATACCAAGCAAATGAAAGATTTTGAAAATTTATATTCCTAAAAAATAAGGTGAGCAATTTACAAAAAAAAAAAAGTGACATTATATGTGAGATTATTTGAAAATATATGTATTAGTCAAATAAATGAAAATGATACACTCTTTTTAATTTTGTATAAAGCATTTCAAATTTCAAGATCGGTCCTAATCATTTGAATAAGTCAAACGTCTTTAATTATTTTAAACCACTTCCAATTATTTTGAAGGTTCTCAGGGTTAGGGGAGAACAAAATTCGGATTCCTGAACCCGAAATTCGGGTACTCGATCCAAATTACCCGAAATTCTGGTTCAGATTTTTATTTTCAAAACTTCGGGTAATTCGGGTTCGAGTAATTCGACTAATTACCCGAATAATGAAATAATGTCATTTTATGTATATAATTCGGGTTCGGTTTGGGTAATTTGGGTTATTCAAGTTCGAGTTTTAGTCTAATTCGAGTTCAGTTAATTCGGGTAATTACCCGAATAATAAAACTATGTTGTTTTATGTTACATTTATATATAAGAAACGACGTCGTTTTATGCATATAATACGTGTTCGGTTCAGGGTTATTCAGGTAATTCGAGTTTGGGTTTTAGTCTAATTCAAGTTCAGTTCGGGTTTGGATTTCTTGTTTATAATTTGGGTTCGGGAATCTCATTTTTTTTTTTTCCAGATAATTCGGATTCGGATAATTCGGGTTGGGTATACCCGAATACTCACTCCTACTCAGGATATAACTAGGATATAACTGCTCTACCGCCACGCTTATATTTACAGACTAGATCCTTGATCCCACTTGGCTGCCACTCGCAGTGGTATAATCCAACTTGTAATCAATAAAGATAAAATGCTAAAAAAACCACGTAATATAAACGACCCTTAAGTAGCAAACTAGTGAACCATCCCATGATAAACCCAACATCCGTTTATACCAACCAGATGGGGACAGCTGAGGTTTCATGTTGTCACCATCAGTACGTTGCTATGTCATAGTCCTTTGACTATCTTGAATATAATTTCCTTTGGGTACTTCTTTAATTAGGTAAAACTAATTATTGAATTATATAATTGTTAATATGTTTAAGGTAATATATTATGGGTGTAATTATTAAATAAGTATTGAATAAATTTCATATTATTGTAATCTATTTAAATCTCTTTTACTAATTTAATAATCACTAACTTAAATCCCAAATGATATAACACTATTATCTTTTAAAATTATGATCCATATATTGTAATCTATTTAAATTTATCTTTTATTAATTTGATAATCATCAATTTAAAAATCTAATGATATAATATTATCTCTTAATAAAAAAATGTGTAAATTAAGATTAATTAAATTACAACTTTGGACATGATAATTTTTGCTATAAAATTATAAGGTGAATGATTTTCTTAGAACGAAAAACGCATGAAACACTTTATAGTGTTGATATTTTTTTAAAAGTAGTTTGATTTTTAAATTTTACTTTCTCAAAACATATTTATCATATAAAATATAAATGAGTCATATGAAATTTTTAAAAAAATCATTTTTATATATAAAAAATATTAATATACAAAAATAATAAATTATAAAAATATTTTTCTTATGTATTGGAATATTCGTTTTACTTTGGTACAAAAGGATTTATTTTTTGAATAGAAAAATCATAAATAGTTACTTTCTCAATAGAAAAATTTACTGAACGATTTCTAGAAATTTTTTTGAAAATAAAAACATTGATTCAGGAGATCATTGGCCTACCTAAAATCCTCCATCACAACATGTCTTCGTCTTTTCTCATTTAATTCTTACATTTCATTTTTTATAAATTCATTTTTTTTATTAGAAATATACATTTTACAAATTGTCCACACCAAATTTTTTGAAAATTTTGTTAAAAATTGCTTAAATAATCATATACATTATAACAAAATATGAAAAAACATTTTTCTTAAATTTAATCAATGCTTTAAAAATATGCTGATTATTTTTTTTTTCACCGCGGTGACAATAAAAATTTCCGAGAAATATAATTAGGACATGAATGCTCTTTTGCTCAAGTATCCAAAGTTGTAAAGCCCCCAAAATTTATTGTTGGATCAAGTGAAGAACCCTAATTTTGATTCCGAAGGATGCCTAATTCATCATCATCGACGAAGAAGCAAAGCCTGCCACTGCCAGTGCCAGTGCCAGATCAGCAGCAGCCTGAATCCAGTTTGCCCACCCCCAAATCCCTCCGTACCAAATTGGCCAAACCTCCCACTGATGATCCTGATAACAAGGTACCCACAACCACTAAAACCCTCTAAATATTTGTCTTAATTTTACCTAATTAGCTCAAAGATCAATTCTTTATCTACCCAACAGCTTAAATTAGGGAATGAAATTTGGGAAATGAATACACCAGACACATTAAGGTATAATCCATGAATGGCTTGTTGTTTGGTTGCCGTTTATAAACTACAGCTTTTCTGTTGATTTGCTTAAAACTAGACAATGTTTGGTTGCTCAGCTTTTAAGTCATGCTTATTTGTTATTTTGGCATAAATTAGCTGAAAATTTTAAGCTGGATACATTCAGTTTTTTTATCCGACTTTTTCTTAGATAAAAATAAGTTGTCTAACCTTTAAAGCTGCAACCAAACAAACCAATAATGGGATATTTTCCTTCCCCTAAGACTTCTAGTGGAAAGTGTATTCGCCTCAATAGGGATGAACATGAACAGTAGTCCCTGGTTTAAGAAGGTCACCGTAGCAAAAACCCTCCCCCTTATTTGTTAGGAAATTGATTATTGTTAGATAATCTAGTAGCAGTGTTGTTTGCTTGGGTTTAATCTATGAAAAAAAGTGTAGTATTTTTTAGGAGTACCGGTGTGAGTGCCCATAACAAGGTCCAATTTTGAATTACCTTCTTTAAAAGATCGCATTTTTATCTTTTTTTTTTCGTATTGGGATCTTTTCGATTTACTCCTTAATTAGTTTTAATTTTTAAAGTTTTAATTTTTAAAGCTGTTTCTTTTTGGGGTGACATTTGTTAATTTGTTGTGTTGAGCTTGAAGAAGAGCATTTCAAGCTTGTTGCAGCTCAAAGCTTCATGGGAAAAATCTTTTATGTTTTTCATTTTCTGTTCATTGTGGGTTATTTTCCATTTGATCTTAAAAAAGATTTTATTTTTATTTTTAAAATTTGGCTTGTGATGATGTAATGTGCAGTCCTTGAAGAAGCAGCTCAAAGATGTTGAAATTAGTGTTCCAATTGTTTTCGGTAGTGTAGCTTTCTGGCTCGGCAAAAAGGCCAGTGAGTAAGTATGGAGTATACCTTTCTTTTTAAATGTCTATCATATATTTGATAAAATACGCACTATAGTTCATTTACTTTTTAACTTTTCTAGGTTCCAATCTCATAAATGGACTGTCTATGTTCGGGGTGCGACCAATGAGGACCTGGGTGTGGTGGTAAAGAAGGCTGTTTTTCAGTTACACGCGAGTTTTAACACTCCAATGAGGGTTTTGGAGTCCCCTCCATTTGAGGTGTCTGAGTCCGGTTGGGGCGAATTCGAGATTGCAATTACGCTTCATTTCCACAGCGATGTTTCTGATAAGCCTTTGCATTTGTGAGTAGCTTTGCTTGTCCTGCTTTGCGGTTCTAGTTTCTACGAGTGTTTTAGTTAATTTGGATTTACAAAGTTATGATTCAGCTGCTGTTGGATGGAGTTTCGCCTTGACTGGACATAATAAGCCTTTTCACATTTATCTTTATCTTTCAAAATGAATAAAAAAATATAAGCATTTTCACAATTTAAAATTTTGATCATGGTACGATATCCTAGGTGAGGTGTGATTCATGTCAAAGACTGGAAACCAAAGCTCAATAGCTCTACTGTATTATAACTTTGCCACAGCTGCTGTTGAGTTATTACTCCCTACATGAAACAGAAATTAACAAGAGAGCTTCCTTAGAATGAGAGACACCTAACAATGATTGTGACTTCCTACGATTATCTAATGTTTAGAGAATTGAAATTGGAAAAAGATGACTTGGCTGATACGATACTGCTGCCGGACAAGACCATGTACCATGGTTGGAAATTTTTCTCTTGTTTACATAGGCTGCTCTAAATTCTTTGACGTTTTCTACTGATGATGCAATTATTTTGATTTAGTTATTTTTATGTAATTTACAGGTTTCATCATTTGAAGTTATACCCAGAGGAGGAATCTGGCCCCATGTCGATGAAGAAGCCTGTTGTCGTGGAGTCATACGATGAAATTGTTTTTACCGAACCTTCAGTGGGTTTCTTTTCTCGGGTGCAGAACCATCCTGCCTTAGTAGTGCCTAGACTAACTCCTGGTTTTAGTTTACCTCCTCCCGGTAATTGTTCCTCCCCTTTCATTGTGTATGCAAACATATTCTATTCTAATTTAGCTCATTATTTTTTTTTATAGTGGTTGGTGGGTATATAAATTGCTAATGATTCTGCAGTACCAATCGAAGACATTGAGAAGAGGAAGCGAGGTGATACCAAGGATAATCCTTTAGCCCAATGGTTCACGAACTTCTCCGAGGCTGATGAGTTACTAAAGCTTGCGGCAGCTCGTCAACAGGTCACCACGAGTCGTGCGCATCCTATTTCTACTATTTTATCGTTCTGAAATTGTGCTGTTTTGATTGATACCATGTGAGGTCTTTATAGGTTCAAAGACATATTGCTAGACTACGAAGGCAACTGAGTGTGATTGAAGGACAGCAGCAACAGTTGAAAACCTCCTCCGACATGTGATTCTACACTACGCGAACGTAATAGTTTCTGGTTGACCATGTCCCTAAGGGGGGTAGGGGAAGAAGGAGAAAAAGAGGAAGAAGTTTTCTCCTGCTTGTATTACGATCATTAGAATTTGTGTTGTTCCAATTGGCCCTTTGGTCAGTGACTTGATGTACTTCTCCTTCGACTTAAGCTTTGTTGTAATATTTTCAGATTCATTATTGGAATCTGTGTACCAGATTAAACGAAAAGAATGTAGAAGAAACTAATTTATCAATTTTTTTTAATATACTGCTCTGTATCTGGTTATTTATACTGTGTTCTTCAAAGTAATGTCGATTGGTACATATATGCAGTGTAAATTCGTGTATCAGTTTAATACCCATTAATCGAAATCTAAAATGACCTTATGGGAACTATCACAGATTTTTCTTTGCTCCTCTTCTCCTCATCTCTCTCTGCATCAAAATTTTCAGTATAAGATTATGTGAAAGTAATGTAGACCCGACCATGCCAATTCAGTTTTCCTTTTCGGAGTTCCTTTTCTCTCTGCCTGTCAAATTTTTTTCCACTGTTTCATATCTTATGTTACTGTTGAGAAAGGCTAAAGATCACCCTAAAGTTTCTTTGTTTCTGTGGATGAAGTTGCAGATTAAGATTGAAGCCTTTTTTTTTCAGTAGTGTGATGTTTCCTCCATGTGCATTGTGATCTTTACACTGCTCCTCTATGCCTAGTTCCTTAAATTACAAACTTTCAAAAAATAAAATAAATGCCTAAATGTCTATCTAAGTTGGCGATCAAACAAGGCTGCTTTTTATGGTGCGCAAAGGATGGTCACGGTGGGTGATCACTTGTCACCCGAAATTCATCAAACCATGACAGGACAAGCGATTTGTGATGATGATTCGACGACTATCCAATGACGGGTGAACCATTAGCTCATTTAATTTTCACATAATTTATTAGTATCGGTAATTGTAGGCCAGTACTACACCAAAGAAAATGAAGCACAATATAATTATAATCACTATTGGGGTGGTCATGATGCAATACTCAGTTCGTCACCTTGTTTTCAGCTACATATACCACACACTGTAAACTTAGAAAAATGCGATAACTTGAGTTCGGTACTCGCATAAAAGATTCTTATTGTTTATTTTGATAAGTAATATATGGCAGGTGTTAAAGAGTGAGCGAGAATTGATGTCTTGAATAGTTCTTTGGTTATGATTTATGTCCTTTGAGTAACATGGCCTTCATGTGCTTTTTGATAGCCTAGGTCACTCTCACAATGGGAGTAAGGAGCTTTGGTAACACGTTTAATCAGTGATGTCGAATTACTCGAATCTAGTTTAATATTAATTCAATTTCACATCTGTATGAGGAGCTCCAATTAATTCTGTATTGGAGTTCTCTTCATTCCTCGTTATATGATCAAAGTAGAAGTTCTATGTAAAGAAATTTGGTGTAGGAAAAAAAAAAGCAGATGTTGATAAAACTAATTGCGGGTAATGAAAACTTGGCATACTAGTTGATGATGTACCCATTCTCATGGCGTAGGACAGTCTATGAGGCACATATTATACGATAGCCATGCGTTCAGTTGCATATTACAGGTACTGGAGTAATAAAAATTTCCGTATATGCTATTCCTTAATATATGAAACATTATTATCCTAAATAAATATGTAATCACCACGATCGCATAAGTTATTCCTTGATATATGCAACACGATTGTTTGGAATGAATATGTCATCACCATGACCGTATATGTTATTCCTTAATATATGCAACATTCTTGTTCCAAATGAATATGCAATTACCACGATGTGTAATCGATGAACTAAAATTTGTCTCCTCTCAATTGGAAGCTCTATGAAAAAAAAAATAAAAATACCAACTTCTTAATTATGCCATTCTTTTGCATATGAACCGTGAAGTTCATGTGTACAAATTCACCTCAATTGTACTTGCAATCAATTTCATTTTTTGAATATTTTTCTATTGCTTTAAATTTGTGGGGTTTGTTAGCAGTAGAAAGAACCTTTTCAATGTGAGTGTTGACAAAAAAGAGAAGACAGACATGACCCTGTATGTTGCCACATTTATTTTGGAATCACCAAAAGAAAAGATTGATATATTATATTTGCTAGAAGTTTTTAATTTTTTCATTTCAAATATAAATTTCCGGGACAAATTGCTAACAATTAAAAGAAATTGTTAGCCTCCTTATAATATGTATTGAATTACAGCCCCTAATAAATTTGAAAAGACTCACTAAATGTTTTCTTATTAGTATATTTTGTTTATATGCCTTTAGCCCCCATGATATTTTGTGGCTTCCCATAGTAATTTTACTATATCCACTGACTATATATCTTCATAATTACCGTTAGATAATATTTGTACAATCGTACTAGAAAACAAGTATTATTGGCCCAAAAAAGTTTGGGCCTTAGAACATGCATGGTGTATGTTTTGTGCCAATCAAAGTCAGGTAACTAATGGTACTCGTGACTTGCTTTATACGACGGTTGTTTGGTTACAGTTAGTGGGATTCCTTAAATTTGAACTGAAAAATCGAAATAAATTATTAAAAAAATTATTCGGTTCAAGATCGAGATTTGAATTTCTAAATTTTCGTTTACTCAAATATTTTCGGTTCGGAATTGCGAATCAAATGTGAAATTTTCAGATTTCCCAAATTTTTTTTGTCTTCCCAAAGTTAATTAGCTCAAAATACACCGATTCTGTTGAGATTGTTGTTGTTTTAGATTGTTTTATGTAACCGTGGTTTTTAATACTGCTTTATTTCTTTGGGTTTTTATTTTTATATGTATATGTTGAGACTAATTAGTAAAGCTTTAAATTTTAATGGTGCATTTATATACTTAACAATTGGCAATTCTTTTTTTCTTTAAAAACTTGGAACTTATTTTTGGTCCAATTTTCAGAATTTTCGGTTTTGGAATCAGAAAATAGCCAAAATTGATTTCGGTTTTGGTTCTATTTTTTATACAATTCGGTTCGGGATTGATTCCCTTTTTTAATGAATTCAAGAATTTTGGATATTGACCCCTAGTTACAGATTAAAAAAATATATTACTTACTTCAAATATGAAACCAAACAAACCCCTAGTATGAATAAAATTTACTTTTATAGTTAGAGCACATGGATACATTTTGACTATTCTTTACTTTGCATGTTAGAGCACATGCTTCATATTATCTTAATGGATTCTTTAAAATATTCAAAAAAAATTGAGTTATATATATATTTTATAAAATTTATATTTTTTACTATATGCATCAAATTATCTATCACATTCTCTACTATATTTAAATATTATTATTTATTTAATTATGTATTAATAAATACATAACAATAATTTCACACATAACAATAATTTAATTATGAAATATTATTTATTTAATTATGTATTAATAAATAATATTATTATTTTATAGCTTTAAATTTATAATTTAAATTTAATTAAATTTATTAATTCATTATATAAATAAAAAATATAAATAAAATCTTTTTTTTAAGCAAATGAAAGGGGGAATAGAAATAATGAGATAAAAATAAATATATAAAAAAAATCTAAAAAATTTATTAAATAAATAATAGAAATATAAATAGAATAGCTTAATAAAAAAACTACTATTTCTTAGCATTAAACATTAAATTTTTATAATGTAAAATTTAAATTTATTTTTTAATAATGTTGTCACTTAGGCAAATACAAGAGGGGGATGGAATGTGTTAAAGTATAATTTAATCACTTTATGAATAAAAAATCCTTTAATAACTTTACACAATAATATTAATAAAACAGATAATTAATATGAAAAGAGTTAAAGGGATAGATATTGCAAACATAATTTTTATAGTGGTTCGGCCAAAATCCATTGATCTCATGCGTCCACTCTCTCAAGCGTTGCTTAAGGTTCCTTTATCACCAAGACAAATATTATAATCTAATCTACTTCACGGGTATTGACCACTCTATTTGAGACAACTCCTCAAATAAAACTATACCCTCACAACTTAGTAGTTTTAATCTCAATAATTATTATTTAATTATTTTAAATATTAAATTTAAAATTTAATTCATAATTATAATTTAATTATTTTAAATATTTTACCAAATTTTATTTTCCGAAGATAATACTATTTTAATTTTTAATTAATAAAATTAGTGGAATGAGTGTAGAGAGAATATATTAACTTTTTAAATACATTAGTGAAATTATGTGATATAAGAGAAAATATATTAATTTTATATGTTTAAGTAATAAATAGTATTTTTTTAGATTTGTAAAATCACTCTATAAATTTTTCATTTCAAGTAACCATTAAGTAATCCTTTGGAGAACCAAAACGTAACATTACATAACTTTTAGTTACCTAAAATAGGATACAAGACCTTTGATGCAAATGCTCTCACAATACAACCCAAAGAGTATATGCAACCTAGTACAATAACAATTTTCATTATTTTTGTAGTAGTACAAACAAAAAATTAGGTGTAAGTAATTGTTCTTAGGATAACTTCCAAAAAAAAAAAGTAATTGTTCTTAGGGTTGGTCGGCAGTTTGCATAGTTTGCATTTATATATCAGCACGTGCAGATTTCGTAGACAGAATCATCTATATATATATATGTTGCTCATTCCTCATTCAAGAATCTTATATAAACAATGGAATGGGACATAATAATCCGCTTTCTTATATATTTAAGGTTAATCGTTAACAATAACAAGTCAAAGAGCGAGTGAGGATAGAGGCGGAGCCAGAAATTCGAGAAAGAGAAGCATAATGTATTTAAAAAAGAAATTTAGTCTGTAAATAATTACATTTTATTTTTAAGGCTAATCCATTAAAAGTGTAATTTATATGTTAAATGTTTTTGAATTTATCTATATATAATTCAATAAAAAGAGAATTTATAATTCTTTGGAAGCTTGGAATTTTATTTTTTTTTAGTATTTTGATCAAATTTCTGAACATATGTTAAATGTTCGAGACTAATCAAATTTCGATGAAATTATATGAACACAATCTATTAGTCTCGAACGTATGACCAATCACATTCTAAAGATTAGGATGACCGCTAGAACGCTAACAAAGTTTTACAATTATATCAGTCATATTTATATATTTTATTTTTATTATATTAAAATCGTACCAAAAATAATTTTAATTTTTGTTCTGAATAGAGGGGTCATGTGCCTCCACTACAAAAAAATGAGGTTTAACGACGGATCACAATGAAGGAAATAAAATTGTTGTTAAATAACGACGGACATGAATGATACATAAATACCGATGGCTTAACGATGGACTAATGATGGATATTTTAATGATAGATAAATTAGCCATAAACTAAATGGCATGAAAAAGCTCGCCATATTAACGAGAAAAAAAAGATGGAATAGGTACGAAATATAGCGACGAAAATTTTTTTGTAGGCAAATTAATTATTTTTCATTTATCACCAGATTTAACAACGGAAATTTAAGGATTGAATATTTTTTTTGTTATTCCATCGGTAAAAAAAAAAAAAAAAAGGCTGAAAGATAGTGGTCGTTATTTCAGTCGTTAAAAGTATCGGTTGCTTGCCTACAGTTTAATTTCCGTAGGTAATTCCGTCGCTAAACTTGACATATAATTGTATCCTCACATACATTCACCTACATCTCTGTATCCCCACTTATACAGATAATAATTGTCTCTCATTTGATTTCGTAACGATATTAAATGAATTTATTTTTTTATCAAGACTCACAATATCATCTATTTGATTT
>MKEJ01073641.1:0-13437 GCA_001753735.1 Embelia ribes | reverse complement strand
ATGTAACTGATAATGCATTAAAACTAAAAATGTGATAACCGTAAATAAATAAAAACACTAAATATATACATGCTTAGAAAATTTTGGGTAGCATCTCCACATATTTATATCATATCCAGTCTATTCTATATAAACCAACTAGCTTGTATAATAGATACAGCTGAAGTATAACATAATATAACTACATGCAGTACCAGCAACTAAAATACATCATATGTACATATGTCTTAAAAGTAATAATACGAACCATTACAAAATACCCCAAATGCTTGATAGAAGTCGAATGCAACGCACAAAATGGACATCATTATCGGGTCCCTTATAAATCCTGCTAGGCTCTCCGTCCTCTATCGTGCATATGTGCACATACACTGACAAAACAGACGAGTCAGGTACTAGTATGCTATAAATATCAAACAATAAATTACTCAATATAGTAGCAAGAAAGAAAATGACACTGTCACAATCTCAACAATAAATAAATGTCAATATCGAGCCAGCCGTAGTCATAGGGGAAACATAAGTCTACCTAATGGTGTGCACTACCTAACACATATAACAAAGTAGAATAAAACATAAATAAATGAATATGCAACTTGAGTGTGGCTCACTCCTACTTATTCTCATCTCAACCTCTGAAGTACTCGGTGCAGCCTAAGAACGCCAACCTCGACTAGGGTCTACTTCACTTATCCCAACTCTTTGGCCCATAAATAACTCAACTTTGATAGTCAGATGATCTCATTATTGAAAACCTGCGTCACTGAAATACCACAATAATTTATATCTCTACACATATACTATCTCTGCACTACCCCACACACCCCCAAAAGTTGCTAAAAATAATGTGTAAGAAATCGTAAAGAATTTATAAGATAAAAGTATTTGACTCTCACCTCAATATGAAGTCCGTTCGATACTCAATGCACCTATTGTCTGTCTACTATAACACCTAAATATATGAAATATATATAAACCATAAATTCTTCAAATATCAATATTAAAATGTATTCTACATTAATATCCCAAAATATCATCATTTTATTTAAAATATTAATTTTTTCAATAATTTATATTTAATTTTTAAAATACTACAATTACTCAAAATTATTTCAAAAATAAAATTTTCACCTAAATAACGTAGAAAAATCAAAGCCACATTTTTGAAAAATATTTCTTAAAATAACTCATTTTCCCCTAAAAATTAACAACTTTATACAATTTTGTAAAAATAGCACCAAAAACAAAAATGTAATAAATACTCTCAAATTCATAAAAATGTATAAAAATCCATTAACCTCAGAAATATCAGAAATATTAATTTTCCAGACAGTATCATTAATTTTAAACTTGCAAAAATCACCATTTTATTCTTAAAAATATAACTATTAATTACTCAAAATTCCATAAATATGCAAAATTATTTATTTACACATGTTGATTTCCAGCCCCAAATAAAAATTTTCCAGAATTATAAAATATTTTTAAATACATTTTCGCATTATTTTCTAACCCAAAAACACTTTATTTCTAAGAAAAATGATCAAAAATAACATATGAACTCAAAAATTAAAATTTTCTCATGCATGGCTCAAAATAGCTTTGCATTTCCTTGGGAATTTCCAGAAATTTTATCTCAATGTTTAAACCACAAAAAATATTTATTAAACTCATTAAAATCCATAAACAACACAAAAATTAAATTAATTTCTCAAAAATAGAGAAAAATTCCACATGTAACCCAAATAATTTTATTTAGTTGTTAAATGATCTTTGGAAAAATATAGAAATTTTTGAAATAAAAAAGTAATTCCCTTAAATGCCTCAAAATAATTTAATTTCCAAAAATACTCAAAACTTCATAATTAATTCTACAAAAATCGGAAAAATGTGAGACCGGTGGCCATGTTCCTAAAAAATTGTCTATTATCTATAGAAATTATCATACACCACTGTCTCGTTCAAACTTTTCTCGATACAAATTTTTAAACGTTAAAAACTGCTTTAAAATACTCTTTTTGTTGCTTGTGCAAGTTTAATACTAATAATTGAGAAATTAAAACGTAAATAGTTGAAAGAATATACCTAAAAATACGTCGAATATGTGTGTAAAATATATTCCTGAGCCCTTGGGATAAGCTCGCGTAGCTCGTTGGAGCACAAAACGTCAACCGAACACCCTCCAAAGGTCACCCTCACCTCTCACGTAGCCTCTCTACTCTCTCTCACTCACTCACTCTTAGTTTTTTATTTTTTTATTTTTTTATGAATAGTTACATAGTTACTGAGGCTGTCTTTAGATGTCATAGAGGGAAAGTTTGACACATAAGTGCCACGTGGCACATTCTTGTTTTGCCACAGAAGCGCCGTTCAAACGGCATACCAATTGCTCGTACGGTAGCTACCACCCGAAAAATATTGTTATTTATAAATTAGGGAAATAATAATAAAATAACTCAAATAACAATATTAAATTAATAACAATCCCTAGGTTGTTATATCTCGTTTCTCAAACCACATTAAATTTGTTGCCTATGCACTTGAAACTTTTTTGATGCTGTAGCTTTGCTTGGTCATTTGTCACTATAAATTTAGAGCCTATGCACATGTTAAAGCTTTTGGTTTTGAGTAGCCACTTTTTGTTCCCAATGCAAAGCTTTGGCCTTGTTTATATTCATCTTTGATAAACATGAGATGCAAAAATCAATAAGAATCATTCCTGGGTAGGGTATAGAAAAAGCTACGAAAGTCACAAGGATAGACTAGAAGTGGACGCTATGTTACCTGGAACTGGAATGGGGGTAAGAACACCACAAATCATAGAGAGCATGATTAAAATAATGTTGTACTTTTTCTCTATCGCTATGTACCCTACACGACTTGAACACCATCAGATATAGCTGAGAAAAGCTCATGTGGTGCAAAATGTTCATTTGAATCATTTTTAAATGCTTGTATTTTTTGTGAAATGCTAGTGTAGTTCAATATGTTCATTTTGTTGCTTCCACCCTTGACTTGGTGTCATGAATTTTCTTTTTGGCGTGTGAAAGATTATTTTATCCATCTTTATGGGAAAAAAAGAAGTTGAAAGTTTATGTGGGTTGTTAAATTTTTTATCAACTGCCTAATTTGTTGGATTATTGCATGTCTAAGAATAAAGGAAGTTGGTACCTCTAGGTGAATTAAGGTTGCTGTGCAGAGCTTTTTTTTGGATTTAGCCGTTCATCGACTTTTTTTCATGCAGTGTAGAAGTTAAAAGCTAGTCAATCATGATTAATTAAGAGCGTGAAAGGGAAGAATAGATGTATTATTGTATTATCAGCTGAACTGAATTGCATGTGAACGAGTGATGAGAGACTAGGGACATTTCAATTGTTTTATTGTTTATGGTCCAAGGGATAATAAAGGAAGGGGGCAAGGTGATGTGATTTGGCTAGTGAAATGATGTTGCTGCTTGATGTTGTTGACTTCTACTAAGTAAATTAATTTTATGTTCGTGTACTGTTCATTTTTTGTTTATAATACCTCTTGTTTTTCTTAGCCTTTGATTGTTTTTCCATTGTTTCTGATTCGTTTTTACGTCTTAGGAATTTGAAAACGTTATTTCTAGAAGAGAGCACCATTATTGACAAAGATGGAGGATGGCTACACGAACTTGCTGAGAACAACTCTGTTCTCCAAACTTTGAACTTTTATCTGACAGATCTTCACAAATTTGAGTACCAAGACCTTGAACTCATAGCCAAAAATTGTCAGTCTTTGGTGTCTGTCAAAATAAGTGACAAGGAATTGCTCGATATTGTTGGCTTCTTTCGGGCTGCCACTGCACTAGTAGAGTTTTTTGGTTCTTTTTCCAGTAATCAACCCGAGCAGTATGCTCTTGTACCATTTCCTCCAAGATTGAGCTGTTTGGGTCTATCTTTCATGAGCCGGAACGAAATGCCAATTATATTTCCATTTGCATCCCGACTGACAAGGCTAGATCTACTCTATGTACTTATGGATACGGAGGATCACTGTGCCTTAATTCCAAGGTGTCCCAATTTGGAAGTTCTTGAGGTAGAATCTTGAAACCGTTTCTTCCTCTATATAAGTCTATATTGTACAATCTTCCTCATCCTAAATGAAAATGTTTGCTTTGCATATGTGGCATTTGGAAACAAACTTTCAGGTTTTTTTTTTTTTTTTTGGGTAAATCTTGAGAACTTAAATTAGAATGATTTAGGAACAAAATAGGAATAGAAAGTGATCCGTAGATGCACGGGGGAATTGTGTGGGGGAAATTATAGTAACACCACCCCCCCTGGAGTTCTGGCAAAGTGCAATTATACCTCAATGTTTCATCCCTTTAGGGTTCTAGCTAAGAAAATTATTCAACTCACATAGAATCTGTGATTCTGAAATTATCGTTAAAGTATGGTGTTTTGAATAAAATCTGAGGAATGAACTTTATGTTTATACCTCAACTGGATGATGTATTTTTTGTTAAGATTGTGTTTTCTCATTATGATGTTAAAATATTAGGGTTAGGTAAAGTGATTCTTGCATATGTTGTGTCTTCGGTTTTCTATATGTTTCAAGGCATTTTTGGTTATTTTGTTCCTTCACATATAAGGTGTAATGTTAAGTTGTGGACATCCTCAAAAATTAACTTCTATGTTCTTTATTTACTTTTGCATTTTTCCTGTAACAGACAAGAAATGTTATTGGCAACATAGGATTGGAAGTTCTTGCCCAGAATTGCAAAAAATTAAAAAAGCTTCGGATAGAGCGTGGTGCTGATGAAGAGGATTTGGGGGATGAAGAAGGATTTGTCTCCCATGCTGGATTAACTGCTCTGGCGCTGGGTTGCCCAGATTTGGAATACTTGGCTGTGTATGTCTCTGACATTACAAACGCATGCCTAGAATGTATGGGCACACACTGGAAAAACCTAAACGATTTCCGTCTCGTCCTACTTGACAATATAGAATTGATTCCAGACTTACCCCTTGACAATGGGGTTCGAGCCCTTTTGCAAGGTTGTAACAAGCTTAACAGATTTGCACTATACCTTCGACAATGCGCCCTTACTGATGTGGGACTTGGTTATATCGGCCGATACAGTCCAAATGTGAGGTGGATGCTTTTGGGCTTTGTTGGAGAAACCGATGCTGGGCTTTTCGAGTTCTCTCAGGGCTGTCCTAACCTGCAAAAGCTAGAAATGAGGGGCTGTCGTTTCACCGAATCGGCTCTGGCAACAGCTGTTACGAGGCTAACTTCTCTCAGGTACTTGTGGGTACAAGGGTATAGGGGGTCTGTGGATGGTCATGGTTTCTCAGCGATGGCTCGTCCGTTCTGGAACATTGAGCTCATTTCTGAAACAGGAATTTTGACTGCTGGTGGTGACGTGGTGGGCCTTGGGCAACCTGCTCAAGTGCTTGCTTATTACTCCCTTGCTGGACAGAGAGAAGATTTCCCTGCGAGTGTCGTACCTTTCAATCCAGCTCCCTCTCATTGATGTCTAAAATCTGTATGTACACGAGCTCTTCGAAATCTTCATCTTTCTCTGTATGTTTTTATCTTTGTCAGCTTATTCAAGTACTCGGCGCTGTTTTTTTGTAATTTGGAGCATTTGTGCATATTGAGATGCCCTCTGAACCTCTAAATGGGCATGAGAAGTTTATTAAGTGGATTACCAGCATCAGTTTTGCTGGGTACATGTTGCATTTTCACATCAAAAAGTGCAAGTGTAAAAAATGAAAGAAGATTATGTGATTATTGTGTTACTATTTTACTCAGCCTCGGTTGTCTTGGTTCTCACGTGTATACTTTCCTTTCCTTTTGATAACATTATTTTACACAATTACATGAATAATTTCCCATTTTCATAATTTTAGACGTTTAACATTTGACGAGTTGGATTTTTTTGTGAACAATTCTAGGCGACACAAAAATGTGGTGCAATTAATGGCTAGGATTGAAACAAAATTTCTGAAGCGGATGCTAGGATTTAACATCAGCTTTACAGATTTTGCTACAATTCTAGCCCTTAGTGGTGCTACGCATTTTGTATCCCGGGCTACCCAAAATATATTTTCTCCATTGTCTATAACTATCAAAACTTTTAACATAGTTTGCAGGGGATAGATGTATTTAAGAGGTGATTACGAGTCTTACTTTTTTTTTTGGTGAAAATTACGAGTCTTGCTTTCATCTTCTGCATAAAGGCCAATATTTTGTTCCTTTATTGTTCATTTTATGTGAACTTTTTTTTTAATTTTTAATTTCATTGAATGTTTTAGGGATAAAATATTTGTTTGGGTGCTGGATTTACACATCCTATTTTTGAAGTTCTTGGTTAAAATTTGCTGAAGTAGCAGTGTATTACCTCTGGTCTTCTGAATGTGGAAGAGCTCTTCATGTTGATTTTATTGAATTGCCCTCTCGATCATCTTACATGTTGCTCTCGCCATAGGGCTTAAGAGTACGAAAACTAAGCAACATTCAATTAGCATAGATAGTCAATTAATTACCCAATTATTTGATAGTTTTGAAAATCGGGCAAAATTTTTACATGCTTCTTTTTCGTGGTGTGTGACACTATCTTTTAGAAGGCATTGAACAGGGGTTATTTCAGCGTCATCTGCTTAAATTGTTAGCTTGAGGTCATCTGCTTAAATTGTTGATTTCTTTAGGAAAAGACGAACACAAAATTACAAGTTTTGCTATGATTTTAAAACAGAGATGGCCATTTTCAAATTGTTGAAAAGGTGAATTGTGCGGAGAAGGGAGTAGTTTGAATGTCAATAAACCAATAATTGCCTAAGAGATATTCTAATTCTTCATTGTGCCACCTTCCATACCCTTCCTTCTAATTATAAAAACACAATCAATTAAAATTATTATAATATAATTCTTAATATTTTCAACTTACTGGTTACATCGAGTATACAAATGAAAATTGAAGGTTAAATTACTTTGTCATTAAGATTTCTTACTTACTGAATACGTAATGGCATTAGCATTTACATGTTGGAGGTTAATTTATTTAAGATTTTTAAATAAACAAAAAAACATTAATGGAAGGTGGATGATCTGGACTCAAGTGTTTAACTATTAAGTAAAACTATTTTCCAACTTTTTTGAAGTGCCAAATACGGTATATAAATGATACATGCAACCTCACTCCATTGGGCAGATCAAAAAGTGGTAGAAAATAGAATATATTCCTAAATGTTAACTATGTAAATCTAAATTTTACAAAAATTTAAAAAACCGGGGCCCATAGCCACTCTTATTTCCTTCTCAATTCGCCAAT
The DNA here is from genome assembly GCA_001753735.1 of Embelia ribes. Taxonomy (NCBI): domain Eukaryota; kingdom Viridiplantae; phylum Streptophyta; class Magnoliopsida; order Ericales; family Primulaceae; genus Embelia; species Embelia ribes. The sequence goes on along the minus strand of MKEJ01073641.1, from coordinate 6,137 downwards.
GGCTAAACCATGGATTGATTCTGCATTTGATCCTTGTAACTGTAACATTCTTTTACTTCTTTCCCATGTAATGGAAAAAAATAATAAAAAATAATAATAAAAATAAAATAAAATAAAATTAAGCCTTCGTAGATAAATTGACAGCTAAAGATGGAGGTTTTTACTAGGAGTGTAAAGACTTGATTCTCGAATACAGAAATATACGTTCGCTATATTTGCAGACAAAGCATGTATGAAACACAAAATTAAATTTATGGCCACTTGATAGCAAATTTAATATATGGCTACATAATTTGTAGAAGCAAAGTTTAAACGCAAACTTAATAAATAAATTAATGGAGAGGGAGAGTGAGTATATCAGAAATTTCTTTTTGTAGAGGGAGAAATCTAAACATGTAAAATGTATATTTCTTTCCACTTATACAAATTTTACATGAACGTCACTACAGCAACTATGCAACATGTTATTTGTGTTAGCATATACAAGCTAGCAGACATCTCCGTGCTTTGGACGTAGATTTACAAAGTTTATATTTAATAAAAATATTAGATATTAAAATAAGAGTAAATACTAATAAATTATTAATTTAATTTAATAATTACTAACTGAAGTTTCTTTAGATATAACAACATTATTTTTTAAAAAAATATGCTCGGTATTGTTGTAATTTATTTAAATTTATCTTTTGTTAATTTGATAATCATCAACTTAAATCTCTAAAGACTCTTAATAAAAAAATTGCAAGTTAAGATTAATTTAAGTATAATTTTGGATGATCGTACCTAAAATGTGAATATAATACCTAACAAGAACATTAGGGACGAAATAGTTTTACCGGTAAAATACTGGATTTATTAATCTCATGGACTCCCACTTATTTAGGAAACCTAATTTTTAATCATTTTTAATCAATTTCAATTCAAGTAATTATTTGTCTAAATTATCACTACTCCTAAAACTTAGATGAATTTATGAGAATTAGTGGTTTAATTGAAAACAACTAAACAAATATGCAATTAAACAATTAATTAACTAACTTGCTCAATCGGAAATCCAGTGGTTTACTTCCTTAAATTAGGGAACCTCCACCGCAATATGATTATTAGGTGAGAGACTCGGTCGTATCAGACCTTGCCCATTAATGATCTCCAAAAGATTGGTTTAATTTACCTTCATCTTCTTAAGGCATGACTAATTTAAAATAATAATATCTAAAAATATTATATTAAAAGAAAACATAATAATAATATCTAAACAAAGGGTCAACTAAAAGAAAATAAACACAAATTTATTAACCAATAAAAAGAGTAGAACGATCTCATAATGATGTATAAAAAGAAAATAACAACATATGGAGTTATCACAATTTTCACAATCACTCATTTCAAAATCTCCAAAGTTGGAGAGAGAGGGAAAAAAAATTTAACTAATGAATTGTCTAGAGACTTAATGTTGAATTAAAAAAAAAAACAAAAAAGACTAGGGTTATAAGCCGAGTAAGGTTAAATCTCTACCCTTAAATCTATTTTACATCACATTTTCAGGATAAAATAATAATAATAATTAAGTGCTACAGTTTAATTCACGCAGTTGACTAGTCAAAAATACTGCACTATTTTACAAGAAAATTCATAACATGCTATAGAAAACTTGGAATTAAGCTATGTTTGAACCATTAGACCAATTTGATAGGAAAAAGTAATAAAATTTTTTCCAATAATTAATTAAAGCTCCGATTTTTGGTTTATGAGACTTTAACGAACAGGTGATCAAATTACTCACTCAAAACTTTTCAAAACTTATTCTTTTCACTTTTACACTTCAAATCATTGTCCAAACATAATCCTTTTTCTCATAACTTATAGAATATCTAACGTGAAGGACATTTTTGTAATCAAAAGTGTATGGAACACTTTAAGAAATTTGTACTTTCAAAATTATAGTTAGATTATTATTATTTTTTACTTTTAAACAAGATTTACACATCTCAAATATATGGGATGTCATCACTTGGCATAATATTGGTTTGGAGACTCTCATTTTAATTTATCGTGTATGAAATACATGGTATATATATGATTTGAAAATTTTAAGAACAGAATGCTAGTGATAAGTAATAATTTTATTAGCTTAAAAAACAAACGACTATTTTTTTGCTAGTTAAAACCTAAATTTAACTAACTTTTACCAACAAAGGTTTTAATACATTTGATGATTTATATAAAATTCATATGGACTAGAGAGAATGAAACATTTCATTTTATTTCAATGATGAAACATGGGTCAAAGGTTCGGATTCAATGGTTGCAGAAGATTTTTTGGCATGATTGTTATGGAATGAAATAAGGGATACATTTTAGTTACAAAATATTTCTATACAAGTTTTTAATTATCATTTACTCTTTGATTATGCAACGGCCAAGAATAATTAGTCTTTTAATGATTTTGGTTACAAGCTTGAGCCTATAAAAGCGTATACCACTTTGTATTTAAACTATGCAATGAAATAGAGAGTTTAACACCTAAGCTTAGCGTTTTCTCAATACCATGAGTTGGGTTGATCTTCTCACAACATGAGTTGAGAGTGGTATCACTGGACTATCGATTCTTCATTAAGGATCGGTGTTTTATTAGTGGTATCAGAACAATTAGACCACTTGGACTTATTGGCATATTATTTCCAACACCAAGCATGCGAGTTGACTCAACTTCTTCTGTCAGAGATGGATGATTGTGATGATCTCCCCTTTGAACGGTTGGAGAAATCCGTTAGGCGGTTCACGAGCTCCTTTCGGAAGCAACATAAACAAGCTAAATTGTTTTCGATACAAACTTAGCCAAGCACCAGCATCAGCAGCAGCAGCACCACCATCATAGCCATCACCACCAAAATAGCTATCCGGATCATCGGAAAAATCATCATCGCCATAAATAGGAGCCAAAAGACGAGAGAAAGAAGAAAGCAAATAAAAGAGGTATAAAAAATAATTTAGAGTTGGAATTTACTCTGGATCTACTTTTTAGTTATGCACCTTGTCGGAAAAATTATATGATAATTAATTTTCATATAGAAATAAATATATGGGTATTTTGATATACCCGTAGCGAAAAAAACACAAATGTAAGGATTGATAATTTCTTAAATTACGAGCCCATGAACACGATTGTTTACTTTCCACAAAGTAGAACAACTACTAAAGTTGTCTACCGAATTCACACTCTCCAAGATTATAAGGCCCTTGATGGCCTTAAAAGAGAATTAAGGGAGAAATATATACAGTATTTTTATAATAATTCCATGTTTTGTCCACCATAAAAGTTATATATATTAATGTCTTGATAAGATATTCGTTATCATAATCCTATTCAAATAAATTTGTTATCTTATCAAAATAAAATCACAAAGATATTATAATTATCACCAGATAAATACAATATTGTCACTAAGATAATCAATTAGAATTATCACATTGATAAGTTCCCCATGCAACACTCCCGATTCAGATTTTATGGTGTTTGGACGAGTGGTGGAAGCAAATGGAATAACAAGGGTTGCTAGGCATAAACAGGGAACAATTGGACACAACACCTGAAATGGAGAAATCATTTATTTGCAATAATCTAAAGCACTCTGTGAAGTTCAAAGTAATAAAGTAACCAATGAAATAAATGCATTAGAGGTTGCTGCAATTTTTTTGCCCAAAAATGCAACCTCAGGTGGAGTTACTGCCGCGTATTTTCAGTGGCTTAAAAACCATTCGCCAAGTAATTTTGTTAAGCCTCTAAATAATTATGTTGATCCATATTGGAAGCAATTTTTGATAAAAATTTTGTGCGCATGGATTTGATGATATTTAAGCAAAAATTGGGTGCCCAATTTGTGTCATCTGATAGGTTTAATGGCGCACAATTTAAAAAAGGATTTACAAGTCAATTTTTATGATCATAACAAGAACTTTAAGCTTTGGCCACGAATTTTTAGATGGATACCTAAGCTTAAGAAGTACTTTAGATTTAAAGTATGATGGGGTTTGTTTGGAATTCATCCGGGTGGTGGGAAGCTAAGACACTATGTGGATACTCATAGTAATGTTGTGCGAACAATTTAAAGAATTGAACCTTGAGGACAAGGTTTGCTTTAAAGGGGAAAGGAATGATAAATCATGGGCCAAAGGTCCGGATTTAACGGGTTGTAGAAGATTTTTTGGTATGATTGTTATGGCGTGAAATAAGAGATAAATTTCGGTTACAAATTATTTTTATACAAGTCTTTAATTATCATTTACTCTTTGATTATGTAACGGTCAAGAATAATTAGCCTTTTAATGATTTTGGTTGCAAGCTTGAGCCTATAAAAATGTGTACCTCTTTGTTTTTAAATTATGCAATGAAATAGAGAGTTAAGCATTTAACCGTAGGGTTTTTTCAACATTATGAGTTGGGTTGATCTTCTCACACCATGAGTTGAGAGCGGTATCACCGGTCCATCGATCTCTTATTAAGAATTAGTGTTTCATCAGTAATATCAGAGCAATCCGATCTATTTGGACTTGTTGGCACATCATGTCTAACACCAAGCGATGCAAGTTGACTCAACTTCTTCCGTCGGAGATGGATGATCGTGATTGTCTCCTCTTTGAACAGTTGGAGGCATCCTTTAGGTGCCTCGTAAGATCCTTTCAGAAGCTACATAAACAAGTTAGATTATACAAATCTTAGCTAAGAATCACCACCACCACCATAGCCGTCATCACCATAACCACCTCAACAAAAGCCACTATAGTGATCATCAGAGAAGTTCTCATCGGCACAAAATAGAGGCACGGGGTGAGCAAAAGGAGGGAAAAAAAGTAAAAGCTCGTAGTTTTGCAACTAAGTAATTCACGATTTGAGTGACATGTTATAAAAAAAAATTGAATTATTATCCCAATGTTCGTCAACTCTACATGTGGATATGAACCGTACACTAGCTTTAAATGACCGTTCTGATCCTAGAAAAATTAAAAATAAAACTGTAAAAGGTGATATTGGAGATCATATTAAATCATGGATAACTTTCGTTTAGAGCATGATTGCCAAAAAAAAAAATGACTTTAAAAATGCAACTTTTTGAGTGGTGAAATAAAAAAAAATTGAAGGATAAAGAAGTGAATTTTGTATTTGATTCGTACCAAGTCAAAGTAGTGATGCACACTAGGATGGAAACAAGTCTAAGTCAAACTGAGTATTACTCTAATCTAGCATGAATCATTCAGATGACTTGTATGAATGGAGTTGAGCTGAGTATTGTTTAATCGAGCATGAATTGATTCGAGTTGAGTATTACTCTAATTGAGCCAAGTATTTCTCTAACCGAGTATTATTATATTGACTCAAGTATTATTTTTGTGCTTGAAATCGACTTGATAAAGAGAACCGAGTACTCGACTAGACTCAATAAAATAATTTTAAAGATATTTTATACATTATATTGAAATAATAAAATTGATTATATAAGATAAAATATTTTTTTATGTTATCAAATAATTAAAGATCAATTTTTCTACGTGGTTTGAGATGAAAAATTTATTTTTAACTTGTATAATATATTTATATATATCTTTCTCAAGCTATTTGCGAGCTAATAAGTAGGATAGTTCATTACTCGAGTTTAATTTGAAATTTAAATCAAATAAGGAAACAACTTAGTGTCTTTATTTTGTTATTCACAAGCTTGTAGCGCATATTGCAATTTGAAAAAAAAAATAATGTTATTAGTACTATTTAGTCCATTGACACATCAAAAAATTTCCGAAATCGAACTGATGTTCACCCAATATTTCCCTATCCCTTACCCAACATGAAGTTGAGCATTACCAATAATTTCCGCTCCACAGCATAAATTTTAAATAACGAACATCATATACAATAATTTAAAAGCAGAGTCTCTGCACGATATCGTGCCAAGTAGCACTCTAAATATAAGACATGTGGAAATATTCAATTATTTATAATTAAAAATTATTTCAATAGAAATAATGACATTAAATATCTATAATTATGGTATAGAATAGTAACGTTCGCACTTTTAATGTAGCAACTCACTAACAATTGGACATTCTCAAGAGACACACTTTAAGGAAACGGTTCACTAAAA
>MKEJ01073640.1:0-13211 GCA_001753735.1 Embelia ribes | reverse complement strand
CATAAAGCTACATTTTAGCATTATTATCTGAAGATGATAATTTTTTTAACTCATTCAACAGGCTCACAGGGAATTGGCAGTAGAAGCAGTGAGAAAATCACTGGTGCTCCTGAAAAATGGCAAGGAGAATGAACCTCCCTTACTACCTCTTCCTAAAAAGGCATCAAAGATTTTAGTTGCAGGCAGTCATGCCCACAATTTGGGTTATCAATGTGGAGGTTGGACTATTACTTGGCAGGGACAAGGTGGCAATAACATCACATTAGGTATGCATTTTTGATACCTAATTATGAATACTTCCCTTGTATATGAGTTAATCCATAGTTGCTTTTTTTTTTTTGGCTAATATTCGGCATCTGAGCCATCCTACACGCACCTCGACTAATCCAGAGATTTGTACAGCCGTAGTTGTTCGTTTTCAACAATAGAAACGTGTATGGTAAGGAAATGAGAAATGAAAAATATGGATTTAAAATTATAGGGGGAATGGAAAACGAATTGATATCTTTTTATTTTCTTATGTATATAAAATTTGTCCACTCTAACAATATTCGCTCTCATTACGATATTTGTCTACATAATTGCTTGACATGTATCCCAGTAAATTAGATTTTTTAAATAAATATTAAAATTATATATATATATATCAACTTAACATAACATAAATTATTTAAACTAAATTTGCTATAAGATTATACACAACCCAAAAATATACATATATGTCTCTACATAATTATGAGATAACTTATCATAATAGATATTATTAATTTTAGTTTTAAGAATAAAAATATATTTTTATAAATTAATTTCTACTGATCCAAGATTCTCTATAATTTTAAAAATAATATCCTTATCAACATTAATCTTTTAAAATATTATAATAATAGGATTTTCACATAATTAATATTAATCTAAATTGATATTAGTTTTTCATAAAAACATTATCATAGTAAAATGCCAATCATTTCCGATATTTCATGAAGTTATAACTAACTGGAAAAAAAAAAGAAATATAAGATGTCATATAAAAAAATTATCAAAAATAATTTTAGAAAATAATTAAAATTTATCTGATTTATGAAAGAATATAATACACACAACCCGTGTATTGCGTGTGCTGCACTGTAGTTATAAATAATAGGAAAGCTGTATTAAGATAATAATGTAATTAGAAAGATAATTATATATTTGTTAAACTTTTTTAAAGAAATGAGATGTAAAATTAGTACTATTATATAAAAAAGGAAGCGACTAAATATGATTTATTCTTGATTTTTATAACTTCACTAATAGTAAGAAAAAGTTTCCGAAGCGAATTTCAGTACAAATTTTGGGATCGAATAGTTTTCTATTATCCGAAACGAATTTCAAGGAAAAAGAGGTTTCTCTTGAGAGAGTTTCTTATTAGTGTTGGTTTGTTCTGCAGTGCTAAAATGCTTTACAGAATCAGTGGACAATTGCTGCATTATTAATTCTCTAGTTGTTTTTAACAGTAATAATGCTGTCCGTGTCACCCTTCGTGTTTACATCACCAGTTGTCATATGGCTGTATTTGGAAGTTACCCCAATATAAATATATCTTTATTTTTATTTTTTTACAAGTACACGATACTAATGTTTGATGTCAGTTATATTAAAATTATTGAGTGAATCCAGGATTTACCATTAAGGGGGTGAGTCCTCTTATTGTATATAAAAAATAAATAAATAAAATCCTTTTCCTAGGAGAGGTAGTAGTTTATTTTAAAAAATTTAAAATTTTATGCATCAAATCTATAGAAAATTCGAAAGTCGGGGAGCGATTGTCTCAAATTTGTTAACTTTGGCACTATATTGTAGACATCGATCGGTTGGGGTAGCAAATGTTAGAAACCGTGATAATTTTAATAGGAATCATCATTTTAGGTGAATACAAAGTGTTCTGATTTGGTATGTTCCTCTCCAATAAACAGGAACCACCATTTTAGATGCCATAAAATCAACTGTTGATCCAACTACACAAATTGTGTATCAAGATAGCGTGACACCGGACTTTGTCAAGTCGGAGAACTTCTCTTATGCCATTGTCGTAGTTGGAGAGCAACCTTACGCAGAAACAGACGGAGACAACTTGGACTTGGAGATTCCTTTGCAGGGCCCGAACACAATCATGAATGTGTGCATACATATCAAGTGCGTGGTTGTTTTAATATCAGGCCGTCCTCTCGTGATCGAGCCCTATCTTTTGCACATCAATGCCTTTGTTGCTGCTTGGCTACCCGGTACCGAAGGGCAAGGTGTGGCTGATGTACTCTTTGGGGATTACGACTTTACAGGGAAACTCCCTCAGACTTGGTTTAAGAGTGTAGATCAGCTTCCGATGAATTTCGGAGATGCACACTATGATCCACTTTTCCCACTCGGATTCGGACTCACTACCAAACTAGTCAATGATATGTAAAGCATTCTAATCTCCCTTTTCTTCGTATATCCGAGTCCTTGATTCTCAGCTGTATATACATATGTAGATTTTAGTGTGTGCGATGGTATTTGGAATCGTTGACAAAGTCCAGTTTTTGAAACTTATTGTCAAAGATTGAAATTATAATGGAAAATAGATTGATAATATGAATAAGATTCTATATTTGATAGGCTTTTATTTCCAGTTTGTATTTATCCAAGACTCATATTTATTGCTCTGGTGTTTTTCGTTATTGCTTCTGCATGATTTATGCATATGCACAGGAAAGTTTAATTTCAATTATAATATTTTTTACTTACAAAAGTTGTGAAAACAATAATTTTTTGAAATACGGTTTAGAAATTTCTTGAACCTAGAGTTTGATGAATTATTGAATGGAGCAAGTTAAAGCTTATAGTTAAGGCAGGTATTTTTTTTAATTTCCTGTTAGTAAATCGAATTTATTGATTTCTGAAAACTATTATATTTGTAAATACGGTTTAGAAATTTCTTGAACTGAAGAGTTTGATGAATTATTGAATGGAGCAAATTAAAGTTTTTAGTAAAGGTAGTTTTTAATTTCCTATTAGTAAGTCGAATATATCGACTAGTCATTTTATTTAACATGATTAATATCATATGAATGGATCTACATAAAGCCCGGTACAATGCACCAGTAATAAACTAGTGTAGAATAAGAGAGAGCTCTATGGATTTGGAAACACTAACCTGATCTCAGGAAGAGCTACTTTTGTCTGGGTTTCAATGAATAAAAGTATTTATGGAGCAACTTTAGCACTTAAGAGGCCTCCATTGATTTCATTTTCCAAAAATATACAGCTAATTTTAGCATGTTGATTTTATTTTCTAAAATATACGACGTTCATCTTCCTTTGCTTTTTCATTTCCTGGCAACACCCAAAGGGGATAGAGGAAAAAGTTTTCGAGGCATTGCTGCAAAATGTTAAAAGGAAAAATTGCCTACAGAGAGGCATATGTATTAACAATCCGAAAATATTGTTGTAATTTAAACTCATTTTTTTTTCCAAGTGCAACAAACAACGTAATCCAAAAATATTGTTGTAATTTCAGCTCATTTTTTTTCCAAGTGCAACAAACAACAAAACATAGGCACCTAATCTATTCTTGTAGATCTACTCATTGATATTGATCAATCATCATTTTCATGCTTCGTAGGAATATTGGAGAACAAACAAAATAAATAATTGAAGACATATCCCTTCTGATCACTGCTTAACTGGTTCAGTCGTGAGCCCGAACCCGAACGGAAAAAGAGGGTCGTAGTGCGGGTCACCAACATTCATTGGGAGCTGGTCGACATTCTTGAACCAAGTCCGAGCAAGTTTCCCAGTAAAACCGTAATCACCAAACAGAACATCCGCCACCCCTTGCCCTTCGCTCCCAGGGAGCCAAGCAGCCACCAGCCCATCCATGGACCCCACATAGGGCCCAATCATGACAGGCCGACCGGAAATGACGACGACTACGCATTTCAATGCCCCACAAACGTTGGTGATTGTGCTAGGGCCTGGTTGGGTCATGGTCAAGTTCAAGCTATCGCCAAATGTCTCCACGTAGGGAGCTTCGCCCACGACTACGATGGCGTAGGAGAAATCATTGGCTTTTACGAAAGCAGGGTTGGGGTTCTCGTTGTAGATGACTTCTGTGGAAGGATCAACGGTGTTTTTCACAGCTGTCAAGATCGTGGTACCTGTTTGAAAACATTAAACCCTTAGATACAAAAGATGATCATAATAGCAAGCTTTCGTGTAGTTATGAGGACATACCGATTATGCGGTCGTTGCCGCTAACTCCAGACCATTCGATAGTCCAACCGCCGCATTGATAGCCCAAGTTGTCAGCATGACTACCAGCAACAAGTATTTTTTTCGCCTTTTTGGGAAGTGGAAGCATTGGCTTATCACCAGGTTTACCGTTTTTCAGAAGCACAAGCGATTTCCGTACTGCTTCCTTCGCCAATTCTCGGTGTTCCTTTTCCAAAAGAAGAAAAACAATATTAATATAACTCGAGGAAGACATGTAGAAGCACAAATGATTTCTATACTACTTATCTTGCCAGTTGGTGGTGTTCCTTTTCCACTGGAAGAAAACAAAAAATAACTCGAGGAAGGCGTTTATAAGGTCCTACTGGTTCCATTCTCACAAGTTTCAGTTTTTGTTCTCTACTTGTTTTCATCAGTTTAAGAACTGAAAACAAAGGCAGTTATGACAATCTTCACTGTTTCAGGGTATTTCGATTTTGGACTAGATAAAAACAAAAGAACAACAACAAAACCATTTTTCTTTAGGGTTTCCAAAACTGGGATGGTTTTCCGGACAATCCTCTGAAAACCAAATGTTTTTCCTGTCGTTTCTGTGTTAAAAAAATAATAATAAATTCTCCCAATAACATAATCAAAATGCAGCCTAGTTATCCGAGAAAACAGGTAACAGGTTTGTGAACCTTGCTTCCTAGTTGACTGGCCAAGCTAAGATCAGCCAAGGGTTCCTCAAAAAGACCCATGACAAACTTGACCCTCAAGATCCTCTTTACAGCATCGTCTATTCTGCTCATTGGGATGACATTGCTCTTCACCTGCAGGGTCAGGTCATCGATGAACTCATTGTACTCGTTTGGGACCATAACCTGCAACTCAGCCAGAAAAACTGTTTCAGAAATTGTAACCACAAGATCAAAACGACTAAAGAAGGCGCAAATTCTAGATCAGGACGGAAGTTAACTGACCATGTCGATTCCTGCAAGAACTCCAGCTTGGACAGAGTAAGAGTAGTTAGCGTGGGGCGGTGATGTTATTCTATCGATACCCTGCCAATCTGATATCACAAAACCCTGAAACCAGCAGGAAACAAATGAAGTGATTTTCAGTTTTCTGAAACAAAATTATCAACTATATGCATATCTACAAACTTGGCCTACAACTCGCACATTTTCTATCAGAAGTTTTTGCTTTTGAAGTTTCATATTTTATGTATATATGATTTGTTATACCCTGAAATTGAGCTTGTTCTTAAGATATCCGGTGACAAGATCGCGGTTAGCATGCATCTTAACCCCGTTCCAGCTCGAATATGACACCATCACAGTAGCAACACCCTTCTTAATAGAATCAAGATATGCAGGCATGTGAATGCTAAGTAATCCATTTAAGTTGATCACGGTGTTGTTCTCGTTTATGCCTTTGGTCGTGCCACCGTCACCAACAAAGTGCTTAGCACATGCTGCAACTCTCGTCCTTCACAAATAAGCACAAAAAATTCAAATAAAAATTCATCCAAATCGCCAATATTTAAATTTTTTAAAGGAAAATGAGATGTGAGTTCCTACTTTCCGGCAACAAAGGGAATACCCTTTCGAGGAGAATTAGCCGGGATATCTCCTTGTAACCCGGGTATTATCTCAGTCATTGCTTGAACAATCTTATGATCTTCACTATAGCTCTCGAAACATCTGCCCCATCGTGGGTCCCTACAAACCTGTGGAAACAGTACTATTAGACACGACAATAGAGTGAATATAGAGAAGGTTAAGCTTTGCAATGTCTAGTTACCGCAATACAAGGAGCAAAGGCGTACGGAATCCCAGTAGCTCTACATTCAAGTGCGGTTGCTTCTCCTATCCTTCTGAGTAGCAGCGGATCCCTAAAAGGATGAGGAAATAATTCTCTAGTGAGATTAAATATTTTGATACTAATTGCATGGCATGAAACCATTTAATACTCGAACTTCTCAAGTTACTTTCATGTTAATGAGCAGACATTGATTTCTTATTTTGGTACCTTTTAGCCAATACCAATTTACTGGGATTTAAGGCTTGGATGATAATGATGATGACTTTATTGTTTATACAATCTTTGGAGCAAGGATTTGTCACTAGAAAAGAAAATGAACCAAATGATACATATGCAAAAACTTCCCACAAAAGATTTATTTTACCAAATCAAGTTCCATTTGTGAATTAGTTAAAAGAAAGAATCTTCACACTGTATACTAGTTACATACATATATTGGAATCAATCTCTGTTCAGCTCTTGAAAAAGCATCGAGCATACAATCTAACATCCGGTTTACTAAGAATCTATTCTTAACCATTGATTCAAGTTATCAAGGAACATGATTAAACTACAAGTTTATGAACCGGAAATCCTCAAAAACAAAGTGGAAACTGCAATTAGTATCACTTGGTTTTAGAATCATCTACTTGCCTGGTAACTCCAAGCCCAACATTGTGAGGGAAAATGGTAGCACCATAGACGTTGTTGTGTCCATGCACAGCATCAATCCCGTAAATCATGGGAATACCAAGACGAGTAGAGAGAGAGCCCTTTTGAAACTCGTTCACCATATTCACCCAAGTCTCAGCAGAGGCCTTTTGAGCCGGTACACTACCTCCACCACTTAAGACACTTCCTGTTCAAGTCAAAGAAATTTAGGAATATCTAAATCGAGTTCAAATTTATAAACTACTAATAATACAAGTTTAATCCATAGTACATAAATCTAACTGTACGAGTTAATTTATCGTGCGGGTTGGTTTTATTCTTGTTTCTACAATTTGTTAGATACAAGGTGAAAGAGAACAAACTAGTTTTGTAAATGATTTAGGAATTGGCCCCAATCAACATAAATGCTCGCATTACATTGTCTCAACAAACTAGCTATTTCAGACACAGTTTGACAGAAATTGTAAAGCATGTTTTGATATGTTTACATCGATCCAGCTTTGTTCCCTTCCTTTCCAATTTTAAAAGTCAATACTTCTAGCAAGCAAAGCTTATTATAACACTGGGATTCTATCCTCGAGTTCTTGGGAAACCATCTTTTACCGAAAGCACTGCATGTATTAGTGCATAGGTTGTCTAAGCAAACAGTTCTGCAGAAAACCAGTGTCTTCTTCTTCTTCTTCTTCTTCTTTTTTGTTTTTTTGAAGCACCAATACACAAATCTTAAGTTTTAGTCGCAATCAACACGCTACTTTTATTTTTAGTGGAAGCAAAATCTTGTTACAATTATTTCAAACTTTAATTGATACACTTCTTCAAGCTCAGCGATTTCTCAAAAATATCGAAAATGATCGATTACACAATAAAGTAACGTCCCACCGACTCTCCCGTGGTCATGAACACAAATTTGAATTGAAACCTTTTAAAACTAAATGTGAAGAAATTTGGTAAGTTTGGTATATGGAAATGCATACATACCAATGAAGTACTTATTCATTACATCAGCAGAAGCCACCTGACGCTCGATCTGCACCATTTGCCCGATCTTCTCTTCGAGTGTCATTCGGCCCAAAAGATCATAAATTCTAACTTTTAGGGGCTGTTTTGGGTCTTTATATTTCATATACTCTGCTTCTGAAACAGCTGCCCAAAGGCATAACAACACAATCCCTAACATAGCCCTAGAAAATCTCTCCATTGTTCAGAGTTAAAATTAAATCTTTTATCCTCTTATCTGCAAAAAATTGAAAATGAAGAGTAATAAGAGGCTAGGTGAAATAGAGATCTTAGTCTTACTTGCAAATTATAACTAACACACCAATTAACAAAAAAGCTACGAAATACGCACAAAAAATCATGTATATAATCTGTACAAACACCTGTGCAGTTACATTTTGCACATTGAACTTTTACTCAAAAATAGTATCACATAGTTTCGCACCTGATTTTAATACGTAAATCGCTAGTCATTAAAAAATTAAAAGAGCTATCAAAGCAGAATAGCAAAAAATTGGTCTCATGAAGGTGACAACTCAATAAAAACAAGAGAGAAATTAGGCATGAAGTAAGAAAATAAGACAGAACAGAGCATTAAGGTTAGTGAAACAGAGGCATTATTAGAGCTTCCAAAATTTTTCCAGTGATCAACCTATAAATATTTAAAATTACAAATTAATTAAATATGTAAAAGTAGAAGAGCTATTTAAAAGCTGGAAATTAACAGCAAGGGGGTGAGAAATTGAAAAAACAGAGGAAATAGTTTAGAGTAAGAAATTACAGAGTAATCTTTTATATAAAAGCTAGCCTCAATGAAATAAACTGTGGAGAATTCTGGGGGGAGAGAGAGAGAGAGAGAGAGAGAGAGAGAGGGTTCAGAGTTCAAACAATGGAACGGATATTTGTATTGAGCTGAAAGGAAAAAGGGGTGAATTACTCGAATGGTTCCTATTTTTAATAAAATGCCATTTTGGTTCCTGTAGTTTATTCCAAATACTGATTTTCCTCAAATTTTGAAAATATCAAAGAAAAGGATTTAAATCCAAAGTTTGTATATATTGAAATAAATATTATGGAAAAGAAAATGATCGCTAAGTTAGTCGATTGCCTGTATGAGTACAAGCTCGAGGGGCAAGATTGGGTTTCAGGCCCATCGCCGCCTCGCTATAGGTGCGTGGTGGTTAGGGGTCAAGTGCGAGTTTGGTTTCTAATCGAATGCTGGTTGACTCATAAATTGCGGGCCAAATAAACGCCCCTACCCTTTAGGACAAAAGATGTCTTGTTTTCAATTTTGGTAACCAAATAGAATTTCAGTTAATAATGGTGGAGACTATTTTTGTAAATATCTCAAAATTTTCTCACTCTTAAACCAGCCTCTTTACTGGTATTTGTGTACAGTTACTTGCAGCTTTTTGTTGGTGGGTCCACTTTTTCAGAAAAGTTCAGATAAAAAGAAGTATGGGTAAAATAATAGTAACAGAAAAAGAGGTAACCGCACTGTTGCTATTTTTAGATTCTTTTTCCGTTTCTTATGTTGTAATAATAATAATAATAATTATTATTATTCATTTCCCGAAATTAATTAATTTCTAACATGTGTTGTCCATGTGTCCTGTGTTTATTATGGATGGACCCCTGTTGTTTTTATTTTGTACAGAAGGACCCCTTCACTTTTGCAACCTCAAAATTTGCATATAGATGTGTGAGAAACAAGATTCTTATTAGGGTTTTCTTAGATTTTAATTCCTCTATTTTGAGTTTAATCCTTAACTATGGTTCTTAACAGAAGAGTAGGGCTTAAATTGACACTTTAAAAGTTAAATTTTTTATTGCTTATGAACATAATAATATAGAAATATAACGAGTGGTTTTTCTCGAGAAAGATTTACTCCACTAGCCTTAAAATTAAACCTTACTGGTGAAGTGGAAAATCTAATTTATCGAGTTGATTGGAAATATGTCTAATTGGATTTATTGTTTTCTCTGCTTTTTGTCTGTTTTTTATACCCATTTATAATTGGTTCATATATAAACTTACATATTTGTCAATGATTAACCTAAATATGATGAGTGGTTTTCAAAATCATTTTTTGAGAATTTAAAAATATGTTTATGAGTCGTATAAAGGTGACATTTTTCATATACTACTGGATAATGAAATTTATATTTAAGAAAAATATTTATACTAACATAAAAATAAAATAAAATAATTTATTTCAGATATTTTTTATTAAAAATAAAAATGTTGTAACTATGATCGAATGGAATACAAGATCAACATAAACAGTTGACTGTAAAATAAATTATTATTTATATTTTTAACACCATGTTGTACTTTTAAATGATTATATAAAAAATAAAAATAAAAAAATTATTCAAATTATATTGTGTATATATAATTATATAAAAAAATTATTTATCTTAGATATATATGAATCAAATATCATATGTACTTACATAAATTATATTGAGATCAAATAATTTATTAAGATCGTGTGAAGTGTGGTCTTTTATTTGAGTTGGACTATAATAACAAGTTTTGTTTTTATTTGAATAAGTACTAACAATAAATTTAGATAAATTAATTTAATAATAATCAATTGAAATCTCTAAAGATGTAGCATTATTTTTTTTAAAATATACTACATATTATTATAATATATTTAAATTTTTTTTTTTAATTTGATAATCATCAATTTACATATCTAAAGATAAATTAAAATAGTGGCATGATTTAAATGTATTGTTTAAATATCAGAGTGCATTTTCTACGCCAAGTTAAAAAAAAAAAAGAATTCTCTAATCAAAGTTTGATCTTATGATTAATACCCTTAAAATAATTTTGTATGTATTCATTAAAAAATGAGAATATATTTGATTTCCATTGCGAGTAGTGCAAATATTATAAATAATGAAAGATATTACGGAGAAACTCGGTTTTATTTGACAATGCTTAAAAGTTTTTTTTTCCCCTTAAAAATGAAGTACATTTCAAATGAAAGTAAAAACTGAAATTACAAATCATACAAGTTATTAGATGTTTAAAAGGCCATAGCCCATTATTTAATATGAATATTAGCAAGCTATTAAGGGTGTAATTTTTACCATCACCTTATATGTAACTAAATTATCTTCTCAACTTCTAAATCCAAAGTCTCAACCCACCAATTATATTATGTTAAAATTCGGGCCTTTCAGTAAATTTTGTAATTCAAATCTTATTTGAAAAGTGGATCTAGTAACCTTCTTATGAAGAAACTTTATTAGCGCAAAAAAAAAAATGAAGTTTAATCTAATTTTCTGAATTATATGACTCGCAGTTATGAAAATAGATCTCAGGAAACCAATAAGAGGTCTTTCTTAACTAAAAATGATTCAACATAATTGGGTTTAGGGCATTTTAGTAAAAATGATATCAGGAAACCTCTTAGATAAACCCCGTTTTGGCTTATTTTCCGAACGTAAGTAAACTTTATTTTTTATGAAAGTCACAACACCGTTTTGGCTTTTAAAAAAATTATGGTGCTCAGTTTAATTGGGATTGAAAATGATTCACTAATTGGTAAATAGTCCGAAAAATTACTTACTTTCATAAACCGTATAAATTAGCGCATTTTAGTTAAAAACTCCGTGTCAAGAGTATGATAATCTATAAAATTATTAAATTTGTTTTGCTTGCAAATTTTATTTATTTAGTAAAATATTTTTGACTATTCTTTGCTCACAAAATATTTTATTTGCTTCTATTATGTTTGTCATGTTATAATAATACTCATAAGAAACTATCATAAAAATAAGTACAAAACAAAATTAAACATCAAAATATACATGGTTCGACTCAGAAATGCTTCTGGGTTGGGCCAAATCCACAAAACAAAATATGTACCTTTTCCACTGTATGAAAAGAAAATTACAATTAGTATAATAAACTTTCTTTTTCTCTGATTTATTTTTCTTACTCTTTATCTATAAACTGATCTAATAGACCATATTTATAGTGACCATTTAACGTGATTCATACCACGACATTACACATATATTACGATATCACACATGTATCACGACACTCCCCCTTGGCCACTATGTCTCCCCCTGATAAATATTAGTTGTCCTGGTGAAGAAAATTGTTGAGCTGTGACATTCCAATATCATATACCAACTAAATATTGTTGTTGGAAGTGCCTTCGTAAATAAATATTCTAGATTTTCTTTGGATCGGATTTGTCTGATATATATCTCACCGTCGTTTTGTAGATCATGAGTATGAAAGAATTTGGGAGAAATGTGTTTGGTTCTATCTCCTTTTATATAGCAACCTTGAATTGGTGCAATGCAAGCTACGTTGTCTTCATATAATAAAATGGGAAAACCCTTAGTTGAACTCAATCCAGCCTTGTCTTGAATATAGTGAATCATTGATCGCAACCAAATACATTCTCTATTGGCTTCATGAATAGCAAGAATCTTTGAATGATTTGAGCAGTCAAAGTTTGTTTTACAGAATGCCATGAAATAGCAGTGCCTCCAAATGTAAAAACATAACTAGTCTGTGACTTAGCATTGTGAAGATCAGATAAGTAACCAGTATCTGCATATCCAATCAGTTGCAACTTTGAATTAGTTGAGTAAAATAGTTCCAAGTTAGTGATTCCTCGTAAATATCGTAATATAAGTTTAATGTCATTCCAATGCCTCCGAGTAGGTGCTGAGCAATATCTTACTAGTAAGTTGACAGAGAATGTAATACCTGGTCGTGTATAATTTGCAAGATACATTATGGAACCAATTACAATTAGATATGACACTAATGGGCCAAGTAATTTTTCTCTATCCTTTTTTGGCCGAAATACATCTTTCTTCCTATCTAAAGAACGAACAACCATAAGAGAACTTAGTGGGTATACTTTATCCGTATAGAATTGCCTTAAAACTTTTTCAATGTAAGCAGATTGATAAATAAGTATTCCTATAGGCATATGCCCAATTTGTAGACCGAGACAATATGTTATTTTTTCGGGATCTTTCATCTCAAATTCCTCTTTCAAGTAGTTAGCAGCCTTTGTGACCTCTTTAGGAGTTCCAATTAGATTTAGATCATCAATATAAACTGTGATGATAGCAAATCTGGATTTTGACTTTTTGATAAAAATGCATGGACATATCGAACTATTAACAAAATCCTCTTTTAGGAGATATTCACTTAGTTGATTATACCACATGCACCCTGACTGCTTTAATTTGTACAATGATCTTTAAAGTTTTATTGAATGTAAACTTCTAGTTTTTGCTTCAGGCAACCTTAATCCTTTAGGAATTTTCATGTAAATGTCACTGTCCAATGATCCATATAAATATGCAGTGACTACATCCATAAGATGCATTTCCAATCATTCAATGATTGTTAATCCGATTAGAAATCAAAAAGTAGTTCCATCCATTACGGGAGAATATGTCTCCTCGTAGTCAATCCCAGGTCGTTGCAGAAAAATCTTGAGCTACAAGTCGTGCTTTAT
>MKEJ01073635.1:0-12324 GCA_001753735.1 Embelia ribes | reverse complement strand
TTTTTTTTTTGGTGATTTTAGATGAGAAGTACTATGCATCTGATGTGATCAAGTGCAGAGACGGGTCGAATTCTTTCACCAGAGACCGTGTCAACGATGATTTCTGTGATTGCGCCGACGGAACCGATGAACCGGGTATTTTTGGTTTTTGTTTTTGTATTTTTAGCTCTCTATATTTCCATTTCTAGCTTCTATTTTAGGGATGATTTCTGGAGTGAAAATAAAGAAAATTTGATGAGAATTGTTGGGTGATATGTTTTCGCGTCACCTAAAACTTAAGCTTTTATTCAAAGTAAGCTTTAACAAGATTTTAAAAGTTGATTCTATAAGCGGCTATAGTTCTTGTATTTTAGCAAATAAATTTTAAAAATTTGTTTGATAATTAGTACCATGATGTTTAGTAGTGCGGTGTTTATATGAATATGAACAGATAAAAGTATGTATGCATAGGCAAATGTAGTACATAGAAATGGGCTTATTTTAGTAATTAATTAATGAAAAAACAACTGTTGGAACAACTCTTAAGACTGATTCTAAAAGCACCCTTGTAAAAACAGAAGCAATGTATTAAAATTTACCAAACATCTTCAGCTATAAGTTCTAAGAAAAAAAAAAATATAAGCTGGTAGCAAACTAACAAGTTGTCCCTCAGTGGTTCAAGTCTCACTGCTTAGAAACTTTTGAATTGCACTTGTTTCACTCATTAATATGTTGCGAATGAAGTGGCGTGTTGAAGATAATGAATAATACTTAATTTTTAAGGTGAGATGTTACCCGTAGCACATCACCTAACTTCATCACTCGACATGATGTCCTAGCATGATAAGTAATGGGTTCAAGTAAGACCATTACCCAGTTAAGAAATTGATTTGTACTTGATTGGCTCAGAAATATGCCCCAAATGAGGAGATGTCTGACATACTAAATGATAATATGTGTCTCTCCCTTACAGTAATATATTAGTTGCAAAGAATAGCTAAATCTGAGAGAGATTCATATTTGGGTAGTGACAAGATTATTCCTTTTCCGAAAATGCAGCCTTTAATTTCAAATTAGTTGCAATTGGACGTGGACAAGATAGTTTCTAGGTGGGAACTAGATGTGTACATCTTGAGATGGAATACATTTGAATTTTTTATAAAAAATATTATCATAGTTTTAGTAGAGAAAAGATTGGTCCTGCCTGTTTTCAAAATAATAAAAATAATCAAGCTATGATTTTATGTTTCTTGTAATTTTGAGTTGGGTGGAATAAGTTTTTGCTCTCGATAAGGTGGCGATAATATTTCACTGTTTAGTTGTGTATAAATGCAGTCAGTTATGCTATTTTTTTCCATCTTGAGGTGGGCACGGTGGATGAGACTATGTGGGCATACTTCTAAGTTACTTAAATGAAGCGGAACTATTTTGTATGCTGTGTTTGGATCTAGGGATTTGTTTTATATTTAGGCAATATTCATCTTCTAATCCACTTCAGAGATTGGGATTATTAATCATACAGTCATTAGGCAAATTTTTTTTTTCACTTTAATTGGTCTAATATCCTAATATTTGGTCATGTGAAGCTCTAGGAATGCATCCCATCCAACATAAAGTTTGTTTGAAAACCATGATTTTTTTTACAACATAGCTTCATCAAATAGCTCGACATATAGCCACTTTTTAAAATTTTGGGAATGCATGTGTTCACCTAGAAGGTTTGGTGTCTCTTATTTTTATTTCCTTTGGACATGAATGGCAATTGATTGTTATGGGATACTATCATACTAGCATGACTCATTATCTAGGAAGAAGTTGGAGCGCAAAGTAAATCTGGTCCGATGCTCTAAATAGGCAGGAGTTGTCATTTTCCTTTTCTAAATTTGCAGGAACTGCAGCCTGTCCGAAGGGAAAGTTTTATTGCAAGAACCTAGGGAGCACACCTCAATTTTTGTTTTCTTCTCGAGTAAATGATCGTATTTGTGGTAAGTTATTGGAGTAACTTCCATTAATTCTATATAATTCTATCTTGCATCGGATTATTAACAAATCTTTTTTAAGTATACCATTCACATGTTGCTTAACTTGTTTTCGAGGATTATTATTTTTCTATATGAGCCTTAAATGCTTTTTTGATACAAAAGATATGTTTCACCTGTTATTATTATGTCTCATGGCCTCTTCCAAGGACCTGTCTAGTTGTGACATAAAATGTTTTGATTTAAAATTCCTGCAACACTCAGCTGTTGTCTTATGTCTACCTTGTCAATTTGACTTGGAATCTTGTGTTAAAAATCAAGGTCTATGGGTTATACTTGTTTAAATTTTTAGTTTCTTGTTACAAATCATGTTTTGCGGAGTTTCCATATTTCAAATTTTGATTGAAATGGAGATCCTGAAAAATATCATTTTAGAAAACCAATCTTCTTTGGTTTTTTGCGCCCTATTTTTGGTTATCTACTTTTATGTTAAAGAATTCTTAAATAGGAACAGAAAAATCCATCACAAAAAGTTGCAACCAAATGTGGTATTTCTTTTACAACGTATCCTGTTAAAACTTTTTTCCAAACCTGTCTTAAAACTTCACTGGGGAAACATAATCTTCTGGTTGGGTGGAACTGCCTCTCTTCATATTTCTTCGTTATCGGCTTCAGTTGAGAAACTATATTCACCCCATTTTCAGATTGTTGTGATGGCAGTGATGAGTACACTAGCGGTGCCATTTGTCCCAATACATGTGTTATGGGTGTTAATGTTGCGTACACGAGAATGGGTTATGGATCAGTAACTGACCTGGATTTTACTGGTGTGAATGTTATTGGAAAAGAAGAAGGGTCAGAGGACTCAAACCAAAAGCTTTCAGGTATTGTTTCACTAATAAAGGCCCTGGAGCATGTGACAAGTTACTAATTATTATTGTTATTGGAATTAACAAAATTTTGATAATACCACAACCGCGCTCCAACTGTCCTGTGAATCTGCTAAGTAGATTGTGTGCTTTTCTTGGGTTCCTTATCTTCATATAATATGCTATTGGGAATGTGTAATTTCAGGTCTGAAGATAGCAATAATTTTGCAAGGCATTTTCCTAAGTCTTGTGTTGGCTTTCTGGCTATTTTACCGGCGTGTTAGATTGAGAAGAAGGCACTACCGTTAAAGTAAGTTTTCCTGAAACTTCTTGTTCTTTTGTTTTTTGGCGGGTAAGCTTGTTATTCTTTTGTTGGTACACTTGCTCTATCTATATTTTGGGTTCATTCGAATGAAAACATAATCTTGGGGGTATATTACAACCGTCTTCTTAACAAGGAAAAAAGTTCTCTCCTTCTAACTTAAACCCCTCTGTGTAGGAAATTTTTCTCACTTTTTCACTGAGATTTGCAATTTTGTCCATTTCTTCTGATAAAATCTAGTCTCTGTGTCACCATGTCATCATTTTTGTTTTCTCATCATTAATCATTTTTCTATTGCATTGGTAATGGATGAGGGTGTTTTTAGTAGATTATCATTTTATGTGTGTTTTTGCATCCGTTTTGAACCGCAAAACTTTTGACATGGGGAACAGATCAGGATGGTTGTAGGATAAATGCAGGAGAAAAGATAATGTTGGCCCAAGTGATTGGCAAAAGCTTCTTTGCTTTGGCCACGTGGTTTTGAATTCCTATTTTGTGTTTATATCCATCCATGTATATTGGCTTATAAACTAAGCTCGTTAAAATATAGGATCTTGAATTCTGTCTTTTCAGTGTTTCCTCTTTCGATATGATTTCCAGGATGTTCGTATCAAGTCTTAGCTTTGTTATGAAGTGGTCTTGTAGCATCATTTTGTAAACCTTTTTTGTTTTCCTACATTTATCCTATTCGATGGCATTCCTTTTTATAAATTCCCCTACTGATATTCAGTCAATATATATGATATTTTTTTGTCCGATGAATGTTTCAGCTGCAGATATGCTACTGAAGATGATAGTGACTCCGCTGACGAGAAATTTGGCATCTCTTGGTTATTTTCAGTACTATTTCCTTCGAGCTTCTTCTTTCCGGTCATTCTCTTCATTGCTTACACTTGAAAATTCAGTCCAAGTAGCTGTTGAAGCGAAAAGATATGAGCAAATCCCTGATCTTCTTATTGCCTCCAAAGAATCTCTCCAAAAGCCAAATCCATTTTCATTCCTTTCCACTATTCCGCATCACCTTCACTCCCAAATAGTCGATGGAATTTTACAGTCTTTCATCTCAGTGAGACCTAAAGACCACCCTCAAACCGCTTACTCTTGCCTACTCTCCTACTCTCTACAGAACCCTAACCCCCTCCCTCTTGCTTTTGCTATTCTTCAATGCACTCTGAGGTCCGGCTGCTCCCCTATTCCCCAAACTCGCCTTAGTCTCTCCAATGCTTGGCTCGACCGGCGGTGCCAATCCGATTCCGTTTCCAAAATACTTCTGGAAATGAAATCTATCGGTTACAACCCCGATACTGACACTTGTAACTACCTTATCACCTCACTCTGTGCTGTCAATCAGTTGAATGAGGCGGTGAATGTACTGAAAGGCATGAGTGGAGCTGGATGTGTTCCCGATTTGGAAAGCTACGATCCCATTATTTGTAAAATGTGTAAAGCCAGAAAAATCAAAGATGTGTTTGAAATGGTGAAGAAGTTGGTGGAAAAGATTGGCTTGACTCCGAGGGAGGGGACGATATTGAAAGTTGTTAGAGCTATGAGGGCAAGGAGAGAGATGCGGCAAGCAGTCGAGGTTATCAAGCTTTTGGAGAAGGCTAGTTTACCTGTGAGTTTTGAAATTTATGAGCTAGTGGTTGAAGGATGCTTGCAGTATTGCGAATATGTTCTGGCCGGAAAGGTTGTAATGCGTATGGCTGCTCGGGGGTTTATTCCATTTTTCGAGGCAAGGCAGAAGGTGTTTGAGGGTTTGGCTAGCGTCGGTGAATCAGAGTTTGCATCCGCTGTGAGACAGAAGTTCGTTGAATTCAATTCCTAGGTTCTTGGATTTCCTATTTTTTGTAGAGTATTTAGTCACCTATTGGAAGAAGAAAAAGAATTTCCAGCAAAAGTCAAAAGATCTGGAACTATTTATCATTGTGGTGGTACTTCTGATTCTCTGGTTTAGTTTTGGTATATCATCAGATTGACATTTCTATGGCCAGTCTCTGTTTCGCTCTCTGGATTTTCATTTTTGTTCTTCTTTTATTTGGTTTCAGGATTGGGAACTCGGAAACTAGAAGCTACTTTTTTTCACGTTATCTCGATTTGCATACGAAAGAAACTTGTATAGGAGAACTACTTAACATATTTGTTGAAGCTGTATGCTTGGTTTAATTCTGTAAACTTGATCGTGGGGTTACTCTTTTGGTCAAATTGTAGCCCCGGAACAATATTGTCCGTGTCAAAGTATTTGTCTGAAAGTCTGGTTAGTTGTTTTTTCACAAGTGCGTAGTTCTCGCAAACGATTTCATTTGACTTATAGTTCATTACTTTAAAATGCCTTCCGGGCAATGGAATATGTGCCATATTACTGAATAGTGCTCGATCCTAACCTTCTATGCCACGGCCATTGCGCCAATGGTTCTCCAGAATGCGGTATCATTAAGATGTTTAAGTATCAAAATTGATGGAAATAATTGTCTTATTTTACTTTACTTTTTAAATAACCGATGGATGTGCAATCAAGAAAGAGCTGAGTACAGATATACTATCAGGCAATGGACCTATGAGTATGTTATATAGCTTCCCCCTAATTTTTTAATTTCAAAATTATAAGTATAAATTTATTTACTTATTATTTTAGTATTAAATATTCAGTGTAATTTTTTCCAAATAGTTTTAGCCACGATCATAAATTCTATACTAGTACATTGTAAGTCTGTCCCTATGTACTCTAATATTAATATATTAGATAGTACACTTGTGTAAAATGTGACACAACCATAGCCAATAGTTAATGGATTCATTTGTATAGGCAAGAATTTCGAAAAATATCATTTCCCACAAAAGATGAATTGATGAATCCAAATTATGAATACATCAAGTCGAATTTCGTATTATGAGAGTTGCACTCTTTACTCTTAAGGTCATCGCTCTTGTGCTAATACTCGTACGGCTTCACACAAAATATCGTGTGAGTTTTGATATTCAAAAGGGTAAAATGCAAAAAATAACCATATATTATAAACCATTTGCAGATGAAGTTTGTGTATTTTGATTTTTATAGTTGGCCACCATGTATTTATCCAACTTTTCATTTGATAATATGAAACTATTTTATCGCAACTACTTAATATATTTTGTTAAAATTATTAATTGAAAATTTTCTTGAACTGTCTTAATCAATTTTGAAAATTAATTTAACTAGCATTGTTACTAAATTGAAAATTTTATCTATTCCAAGCTATTTTTTTTTGGAGTGAAATTAGATAGTATATATTGTGAGTTTTAAATGATCACAAATATTGATACGAGTTCAAAATATGTTAGAATTTCTTGTGACTAACATATGCATATTTTTTGGCAAGTAATATGATCAATGATTGACTAATTTGTTCAATTGAAAAAAATCTAGTTGTTCATGATATCAAGTTGTGACAAATTAAAGTACATAATAATTATTTGAAAATGACTTATAGTACATGTCACTTTTTTTTCATTTTACACCTGTTTGTTTTCCTCTCAAGTTGTCTTTCCATGGTGCTAAAACCGGTTGCAGCTTTTCAGTTGTTTAGTTTTAAGTTTACTCTTGTTGCTTGCAAAACACAAGTTAACCACAAGTATAAATTTTTGGGTGAGTGCTAGAAACATATGTACCATAAATGTACCAACTTTTTCACCCTATACTAAATTTAAGAAAAAAATATTGAAAATATATAAAAATAAATTTTAAGTACAATATTGACTGGTTGCCTCCGCTTGCTTTCCTCGCCTTGGGAGGTAAATATTACTTTTGTTGCTCGCAAAAGCTAATTGATTCGCAAACTAAAGTATTGATCCGTATTGATGGAACAATAGCCCTTAACATGGATCAATACTTCAATTTGCGAATCAAATATCCTGATTAAGGTTGATGAGTAGATATTTGTATTGAGGAGAACAAATAACCAAGTTTTGTAGCTCAAACTGACAAGCTATAGGATTTGCTGTAGTTTTCCTCGTCTGTCTCATAATCCTCTAAATCAAGGTGACAATTTCAAAAATTGAAAATCTAATTATGATGCCTCGGGCTCAAATCTAGACCAATAAACCAACATTCTAATATACTTATATATATATATATATATGAAATTACAAAATTATTCTCATAATTTTTTATTACAAAATTCTGCTTTTGTGTTTGCAAAGCACTTCCTCACTCTTACACCAATAGGCGGAGACAAATTGGGGCAAGGGAGCATGTGTCTCCCTTAGTTCAGGGCAAAATTAAAAATTAATTCTGGTACTGTTATATATGTAAATATAATAAAAATGAAATATATAAATATGACTATAATATTATTGTAGAACTTTCTTGGTATCCTAGCGGTCACCTTAGTTTCTAGAATGTAATATGTTACAGGTTCGATCCGCATAGATTGCACCCTTTTTTTTAAAAAAAATTCCAAACATTAACAATGTAGTATTATTGTATATTCTTTTTCTAACTTACATAATTTTACAAAATTTATCCTCTTCATCTATAAAATCACTTTTTTTTTTTTTTTTATAAAATATATAAGTGTATAACTAATCATATAATTTCATCAAAATGTAGAATAATACTATCTAATCGTTCAAAAAAAAATTTAATCAAAATATTAAAAAAAAATTCCAAACTTCCAAAAAAATTACAATGTCTCTTTTTATTGAATTATATATAGATAATTCAAACTACACTTTTGATGGATTAGTTTTAAAATAAAATCTAAACCTTCACATACTGAAATTATTTTTTGAGTACATGGTGTCTCATTTCTAAAATTACTAGTTTTGCACCTAGTCCCATCATTTTATAATTTTCTTTAAACCTTGATAGTGATAGCTATTGAGTTGTTATTTAACTACTTTTGTTGCAGCTTTACAACCATGGTGATTGGCAATTACTCCTCGGTTTCCCCAATTTACAGAGTTTGATTAGAGTGGCAGCAAAAACATTTTGTTGAATCTCAAATCTAATCTAATCGAATCAAATCATGATTAGATTAGACTTTTTAGCCTTTAAAAAAGCTTTCAATAAAAAACTAACTTAAATTCCCACTGGAGCTTTAATAGAAGGTGGCAAGCAAACAGTGGTGGAGTGAAAATGGGACACATGGCCATCATGTGGGGAGATGTGATTAGGGAACAAAGTAAAGAATAGGATGAATTACTAGAATGGTTCCCATAGTATATCCAAACTCTATTTGATCACCATAGTTTCAATTTAGACACCAAGTTTTATGAAAAATGAAGAATCTTTTGAAAAGGAATTACTTGTTAGCTATGGCTTGAACTTGTAGTCAAATCTCTCTTCCATTTAGTTGAATTTTTGAACGGAGCTAACTGATAAGTGACCTTAACTAAGCAGCCGGAGGAATGCTTTTATATGGTCGGAGTCATTGGTTCAAATCCAATGGTTGGTAGATGACGTAGGATGACTACAAAGAATAATGAGAATAAAAGAAAGTAATGTAGCTCGGCCTTAAAGAACAGTAAAAATAAAATAATGCAAATTAAATTAATAAATTGAAAAGATTATCAATTTTTTATTCATCAATCACTCCAAAAAATAATTAAAGAGGTCCTATATATAGGACTTAGGAGAATAACCTAATATGGAACTTAATCTTTATAGAACATTCTCAAAACAAAATCAAATCAAAACGATCAAATCTTATCAATTAAATAATATCCTAATTTATTAAAAGATATGATAAATATCTTATAACCAATCTGCATCAGTAGAACTCTATGAATACCATAGACTTGGTTCTGGATCACAGGTCAACCCACTGCCTTTGCTTTATTGCATGCGCTTGAATAGTTGGTAGAACTTTATTAATACCATAGATTTGGTTGTAAATCAAAGGCCAAAACCGCTACCCATACCTTTCACTATATTGCATGCTCTCAAATATGGGCTCGCAAACAATCCATGCCTATATTTGCCATTGAATTCGCCATAGACCATCGCAAGGAAAACTAAACCAAATTCTTTTTATCTGGTATTTTCTTAGAAATACGTGCATCTCAAGCACCTTTTACTAAGAATAATATTGGTCTCTTTATAATTTTTTTATTTTTTATTTCTATTAAGAACCTTGCGTGCTCAAATTTTAAAGATAATAGTAATATAAAATATCAGAAGATGACTAATTTATCCCTAAATGAACTATAAATGAGAAACTTGCTTTCGTTTCATAAATCAAGATTAGTCCCAACCCCCTAATAAGAGCCAAACTTATTCAAAATATAGGGTCTGTTAATGTTGAATTGTGATTACATGGACCAAATAGATTTTCCATTGAAACTATGGAGCCATTGTTGTAATTTTATTGGAAGAAATATTATATCTTTAGCCTTAATAGCGTGCAAACAATTCACATGGCATAGAAACCCTATTAGAGCATTATGCCCTTCACAAGGACTCCTCCCCTAATTTTTTTAAAAAAAATAAATAAATAAAGGAACTCACTCCCCCTCTCTCTTTCACCAGCTCATATCCTAATTAACCTATTATTATTTCACCTGGAAATTAATTATTATTTTTAAATTCATTCATTTAATTTTAAACACTAATTTAAAATCTACTTGACTAGGATACGTCATACAAAAACTGCCTCACACCCATGTGACACATTGAATATCCATCCATTCCCCCTAATAATGATACACACAATATAGACGTAACCTTTTGTACGTATAGTACAACCAACACATTATTACTCTCTCATGTTTATGACATCATGTACCTAGGTAACTGTATTGATTATTATTATTATTATTATTATTATTATTATTATTATTATTATCATTTTGATATTCAACTTTTGATTTGTATGTATTTCCACGTTGAATGGTATAAGAGGATTGTTATTGCAAATAATACAAATTTGCTGTGATGCGCTCAGATTAATAGCTCAAATTAATAAGAAATTCAGGGACAGATGAGATAATATTTTCTGACAGAATATTGTCATTTGTTAGTTGGAAATACATTTACTTTCTCTTTCTATGTTAACTATATAATTTAATTCTTTTCTCTAACCATATTGTACTTTACCTTCATCGGAGTTCTGATTTACTTAAGTATAAGAGAGTTTGTGACAACCCCCTATCCACATTTTCAGGTGAAATAAAGTTTTGGTGAGTCCCCTCCGGTAATTGGAGTCAACCTCAGGTAAAGAAAATGGTCTGAAATATTGAAATTTAGGAAAAGACAATTAGACATTCAAGAGTGCACCGTACTCTTTCGGGAGTTTGTATCTATTAACAATTGGTGTGTTGTCACTTAGTAATCATGCCCCTTCAATCTCATAAATATAGGTTTATTTTTCTTTTTCATATGTCCCAATATATAAGTCTATTTCTTTTTTATGAAAATGGTTTAGAGAAATCTTTAATATTATCCCTCTAATTTATATGTTAACTTTTGTTTAATACCAATAACTTTTTACAATATCAAGAAACATTAATAGGGTATAATGAATTGTATTTTTGAAAGAATAGTGATAAAATTAAATTTTCTTTCCTTAATAAATGTAATTTCTTAATCAAAGTAAAAAAAAAAAAAAAAAAAGAAGAAAGAGTAGGCCTATATTTATATGATGGAGGGAGTATGTGATATTGTAACAAAAGAATGGTGGCCACAATGAAAGATAGAAATGTAATGTTTTGGGAGACGGAAACATGAACAAGTAGTTAAAAATATATAGGAAAAACAGAAAATGTCAATATTATTAGCAATTAAATATATAATATATGAATTTAAAAAATAATACTATTAGTAAGAGATATAAAAAATTATATTTAACTACAAAAATGGTCACATATTTTCAAGTAAAATAATTTTATTCATATATAAATAATACTCATCATATAAAATTAACTAAAAATAAATTATTTTATTTATTTTTATGAGTTTCCTAATATTACGGAAATTTTTTGGAAGCAATTTTCTATTACACGTTCAAAAATTCAAAGCTTCTGTTTAAGAACGGTTTTCATGAGAAGTGAATTTTCCACACCAAACCGAATTTTCTGATAATTATGGATGGACTAGCAGTGGAACCAGGCATAGCATTTCTCCTCATATAGAGCATAGTACAAAGGAAAACCTAGGGGACTTTGACATCAATTATCTTTAAAGAAAATAAAACTATATACCCTAGGCTTTTCTATGTGTCTTTTAAGTTCCAATATGCTAGTGATTACATAGACAACAATCCATAACAGACTAGCTAGCCCTTTTATGCTAACGCGATACGATAAAAATGATTGCGTCCGCAACAACAATAATTACGAGAAGTCCAGAAATTCATGTATTATGTGTAAAAATGACAATTGTGCGATGTAATCGGTAGCTTGACGGGGCTATGGCTATCAAAGATCCCCAAAAGACTCGATTCTTAGCAAAGCATCTAGCGAATATGCCCGTTGCAAGTCCCACTCCCCTCGATGACTGAATATTGCTTCTCAAAATCTTGACAGGAGAATACCGTGTAGAGATAAGGGCATTCACATCAGTATTTATTATTTAATTTTTGCTTCTTGCTTTCGAGAAACTCATCCCTGCTTTTGGAAATTCACATTTTAGAAATATTCATACTAGTGTTTCTATAAAACTTGTCGAAAATTACTAGAATAATTATATATATCATAATGAAATTAAAAAAATATTTTTCATAATATTAACCAAGATTTTAAAGATTTGGTGAAAATAATTATTTTTTAAAATAGAAAAATTGCAAATAGAAAAATTTTCGGTTGAAATATCTACTGTAGCATTTTTATAAAGTTTTCTAAAAACAAAAATAAAATAAAATAAAATAACTTATATGTCACATTTCTAATACAAAATTTCTCATTTGAGTAATTAAATGAGATTAATTATATGTTTACAAAGACTATTGTGAATACTCTAATATACCTACACGAGAAAAAATTGCTTTCTAATTAGATCGAAAAATTAAAAAATTGAGGATACAGATATAACTTAGCTTTTTCCTTTCTTTTTTTTTTTTTAATTTTTATTTAAAAAAAAAAAAAAAGAGAGACCATTATTATAAATTTGTGCTAAAGGAGGGGTCACAAGGCACGTGGTTTGTGATATCTGCAATAAAATTCAGAGTTATAAATTCTTGTTCATTTGGATCCCCAACCCCCC
>MKEJ01073632.1:0-10023 GCA_001753735.1 Embelia ribes | reverse complement strand
ATGTTTTATGCTGCAGCGGATACGGATTGCGGAATTCAGTTTCAGTACTTTTATTTTATCGTACTGTTTATCTTGTATTTCATTTTCCATGGTATTGTAGTCTTACCACCTGCTTTGGATATTTCCTAAGCAGATTAGTCAGGCTTTCAGCTCGGACATAGTTTTGTCAGAGTTTCTGGCAGCTTCCAGATAGGACTTCCACATTCAGGCAGGTTTTTCAGGAAACTCGTCAGGTTTTGGATTAGTTAGAAAGTTGTTCAATTTAAGTAGTTTTTTATTGTCTTCCGCATTACTATAATGTATGTTTAATTTCGGCACACTGTTTTTGCCGAGTACTGGACCTAGATAGCAGACTTTTGTATTAGACATATGTTCAGATTTGTTGTATTCATGAAGATTAGTTCAGTTTAGCTCTCATTTATTTATTGTGTAGCATATTTTATATTGTTTAGTTACGGGTTGGGATTAACAGTATCACTCTCCCGATTCCGGGTGCTTGGAAATGGGGGTGTGACAAGCAATTCAAGTGTTTCACCAATATCTCATAGGTAGAATTTTTTTATGCATAAATTGGCAATTAGTACATGATAATATAAATTATTAGCAATAGTAACAAGTGACCTAATTTTGTCAAGTAAGACAGAAATTCCATTTAAACCTTCTTGGATAATTAATTACATAATATGTGCAACAACAACATAAATGCAATTAGTCGGCATAATTGAATCAGCTTAAATATTCAAACCATGTATAAGATATTCCACAATATTAGCATATGTGTAACATTAGCTAAAGAAATTTCTATAATTTAAAATATCATTCTTTCAAAATTCTAAAAACTCATTCGCAACACTAAGATTATTTTGGGAAATCTAAGCAAGTCTATGAAATAAGTCTCTTTTGGAAAATCCAAGCAGAATTGAGTCATTGGTATGGTATGCTGTTACGCAACTATGGTCTACTTTTGGTTTAAGTCCCCAAAATTAAAAACCAATGAAACTTTCCATTTAACTTAGCAAACAAATGCAATCGAGTCATTGTTCGTATTAGATAAACTTGAATTAACAATATGACGTCTACAAAGAGTTCTAAATATAGCGTAGTACTATATGAAATTCACTTCGAATCATAGTCTTAACGTGTTGATGTAGTATTTTTGTAGTCTCTTTTATATTGTTGTATATTTCTCGAGACTTAGTGATGTAGCAGTACTAACATACTTTTTTGCTTATCAAATTTTTTTGTCGCTTTAGTGATATTTTGTCGCTTTAGTGATATTTTGTTACTTTAGTGATATCAATAATACATAAGCATCGCAACCGAAAGAGGCAATACTAACAAAGTTGTGCAAACTTAGATTGTGTGATCTATAATTAATCACATCATTCTATTTTTTAGGAAGAGATAAAGTATATGATGATGTGACCAATTGTAGATCACATAATCTAATTTTGTACAATTTTTTTATTTAAATAGTTTGTATGCTATCATTACTCAAGTGTAAATAAAAAATGAAAAAGAAAATGATAATAGCTAGTAAAAAACATTATTAATTAGCTAAAAAGTTAGAACTACTAAATACAAGTTGGATGAGAATTAGGGATGCAAAGCAACTTAGTCGTTCATAAACAAGTTTGGGTTCAGCTCGTCAAAGGCACGGGTCAGACTCATTCAGCATGAACAACAAAATAGGCCTTATTAAATAAACGAACCGAATTTGAACAACTCTAGGTTCAGCTCGTTAAGGTATCAGACTCGTTTAATTCATATAACGAGCCGAGTCTTGATCTGTTCAGGCTCAGCTCATTTTTTTTTGCAGGGTCTCCTTAGGCTTGGCTCGAACAAGCCTAAGCCGAGACTATTCACGAATATTTTTGTTCTTTTGAGCCTATAGATATTATTTGTTACTAATCTATTAAATATTTAAATAAACGTAATTAATTTGAGTCTTTTATAAAATTGCCAACTAATAACAATATACTTACATATATTAATTAAGATATTGTATAATTTTCTCAACTTAATATTATAATTATAAAAGGGTAAAACTATTGAAAATATATCATTCAGGTAAGAGAATATATATATATTTTTAATTTAATAGATTTAATTAGAACTATATATGTTTATATGCGTAAACTTATGCCTCTAATTTGAAATCTCGTCTCATTTGTAATCCTAATGAAAATCGGAGCGAATCCGATGAGAATATTACCGAGTAAGAAGAAAAATCCCATCTATTTAGCATCGAAATTATGAAAGAATAGAAGATTTTTAAGAATTTGAAATTTTTTTGTGAGAAGTTGAAATCTTTTAAAGACAATTGAATCTTTTCTTTATGAGACTTTGAAATTAAAAATTCCGAAATGAGTAGTTATGCTTGCGAATTGAAAACTACGGGAATAATGGAGAATTGGAATCAAAGGTCCATATTTATAATAGCAAACGTTTCTTTTATTTCTTCTTTCGAATGGTCGTTAGACCTTTTTACTAGTCATTAAAGTGGTTAGCCACCACCAGCATCATGCAACGGCTAACTGATGTAAACCCTAACGCCAATTTTTTCATTCACCTTGACTTACTGGCCAGTGGACAACTTGTTGCTGGCAATGGCTAGCTACTAACATCAAGAAGTGCCAACACCATTTATGGGTTAGTCTTGATACAGTTTTTAAATATAAATAAACAAGTACATGAGTCAGGTATCGGATCAGGTATAAGAATCAAATCTATATCCGACCTAGTACCCACATAGGTGGGTTGGGTACAAGAAATCTAGGTTGCTGGACAAGAAAGTTTATTTTTCCGGTGAAATTCAGATGGGTCACGGGCAGCATGTAATTCAGACAGCCCTATCACTGCTCTACCATTAAAGAGCAAAATAAGTGTCAATTCTCATATAACTACTCAAGACTAAAGTTTGGGCCTTCGCGAGCTGCTTAAACCATCATAGAAAATGGCATTTGGTCTGCTAGGCTACTTCTACGGGCTTGATTTCATTGGCAAGGGGCCAATACTTGGCAGTCCTTTCGTTTTCCTCTTTTGTACAAGCAATTACTAGTTTCAAGCTTCAACTTTCAACCATCAAAAGAGTAGTATAAATTTCAAATAAATGCACTTAATGGATAAGCCAAGTCTAGAAAATGATCCCCCATGATTCAAGAGCTTCAATTTAGAGTATAATTTTTTGCTTCATTCACGACGAATTTGCCATACCCATGCAGGGTGGAGGCACATTGGGGCAAGAGGAACACGGGATCCCCTTCATTTGGAACAAGAATTAAAAATTAATTTTGGTACCATTATGTATGCCAATATAATAAAAATGAAATATATATATATATATGACTGTAATATTACTACAAAACTTTCTTAGTATCCCAACAGTCATCCTAATCTATAGAATGTAATAGGTTCGAACCTGATAAAATGCGCCTTTTTTTTTCTATTTCTCCCAACATGATCAATGGTACATATTTGTAGTATTTTTGTACATTTTTTTCTGGCTTAATATAATTTTATATTTTTTACCCTTTTCATCTATAAAATCACTTTATTTTAAATTTTTATAAAATATATGAATTAATATAGTGTGTAAATAATCATATAACTTCATCAAAATTTAGAATAATACTATCTAATTGTTCAAAAATTTTACCAAAATATTAAAAAAAATCCGAGCTTCCAAAAAATTACAATTTCTCTTTTTATTGAATTATATATAGATAATTCAAAAAATTTAACATATAAACTACACTTTTGATGGATTAGCCTTAAAATAAAATTTTAATATTAATAGACTGAATTTATTTTTTAAGTAGATTGTGCCTCCCCTCTCTCAAATTTCTGGCTCTGCCCCAGCGCCTTACGCGAGTAAACAGACCATTCTAGCCTCTTAATTCTAAAGTTGTTTTCCCAATTAAGAAAGAGGAAATAATCAAAAAGGTCAACACAAACCCAGATCAGAGTTGCAAGAATAATTCAGATCAAACCGGTCAAAAGGTCCTAATTGCGAAATAAATTCGAAAGATAAATAAATTAGAGAAGATGATGATTAGTAAGGGGGTAGTACCTCAGAGAGAGTTGGGGCGGCCTCCGCCATTGATATAGATCGAGAAGCTCTCAGCTGGTGATACAGACAGAGGCTGCCGAGAGAGAGAGAGAGGGGGGTTGGTTGTTAGTGGAGAGGAGAGAGGCCAATTGGATATTGCCACGTTTCATTTCTGGATTTTGAGGCCCATGGGCCTTGGAGGGTTGGCTCGTTCAATCCAAACCTTAAAAACTTTTTAATTTTGGGTGATAAATTTTTGGGTGCGTCACAGTGGAGCAGTTTGGTTTTGGTAATAGTTCTAAAAATTTATTTCGAAGCAAGTATATCTCAATATATTGAAAGTTGATTTCATTATTAATGTAATTTCTATTATTTTGAGTTTTTCTTTTTAATCTTTGTAATATTGATCTTCACCCTCTTTGTGCGCTATATGAGAAATATCTGTATATACAGACCGATATTATAGTTGTAAACATTACAATCTCATTTCGGCCTTGTGGCACGTGCTCGGAGCATGCGTTGATCGTACCCTTGTGCTTGGTTAATTTTCATCCCTTTTATACTTAGATTGATTCATTAAAATAGCATTAAACTCAAGTAAAACGAATTTTCTATTGCATGGAATTTTAGTGAGGAACAACTTATATATTTATCACATTCAAGCAACGTCAAACTTTTAAGTATGTGAAAGGGTATGAATTTTGCTAAATTGGACCCTTATATTGGAAATGTCCCACTTTTATTGACTTGTTCTTAGTTCGGCTAAACCACATTCAACACTATGTGTTAGAGAAACGGAAGTGAAAACAAACAATACAGCATAATCAAATTTAATCCATTTTCATGTTGTACAAACGAAAGTCTTTGTGAAGCTTCAAGTTCAACTTATCATAGTAACGGAAACATTAAAAAAAAAAAAATCAACTGGTATTGTTATTGAGACTGAAAACTAGATTAAAATGAAAAAGATATCCCATCACCATAAGAAAAGATAAATAGAACAACAAATGAAATCAACGGAGGCTCTTTCCTTCTTGGAGCAAACCGAAATCGAAAGCTGATTTCATGAGTTATGAAGGCATCCAAGTCAAGCTCCCGTAAAATCAGTTAGTGTAAATGATACCGATTAGAATGATATTGTGAGTCAACAGAGGAAGAAAAATTAAAGTTGAGTGATGCAATACACTTGAATATATTTTATTTCTTTAATAATTTTTCAGATAGATAATGGCAGAATACAAGAGCCATATATATATAACATGTAGTCAACAATTTCCGATGCATAATAACTCTAGTCAAAGTAGCTTTCAAACTACCCTCTTGCTATTCAATATTTCAAAGATTATTCTAGAAGAAATGACTCTTGAAATTACTAATTATTTTTAACAGAAATGTGGTTTTAAAAAACCAATAATTAACTAATTATTATTTTTTAATTTATCCCTACCAACTCCTCCACCGTGACTATTTTTAATATTTTGATAAAAAATAATTTTCTCTAAAATTGACATTAATTAATAATTATATGCAACAAACTTACAGCACGTATAGAAGGAAAGGGAGGAATATACTCTCTATTTTGATAATCTAACCATGTGGAATTTTGAAAATCAAATAAATAGATACCGGAAAGAGATCTATGATCCTCAAAATGGTGTAATAATGAGAAATAATTTTTGGGCAACATAAAATAATTTAGTAATACAATATCTTCAAGGATAATATTATAATGTCATATGCTAGATTTTAATTAGGGTTGCAAATGAGTCGAGCCGATCCGAGCCGAGCTTTGGCCTGTTCTGGCTCGCCTTGTTTGTTTGGAGGTTGTCCTTAGGCTTGATTCGTTTGCTCAATGTGCCCTAATTTTTTGTTCATACTTGATTCATAAGAGCTCGGGCTGTTCATGAACATTTTGCTCTACTCGAGTCCATAACTCGGTACCTACTCACCGAGTCAGGCTCGCCCTCAACTCGCTCCGACGACAACTCTCTGTTCGCCAAAATATGGGGCAAGAATGACACAGAGGATATGCTCCTATCCGAGATCCTCAGCATTCCACTGCCACCACCAGTTACCGCCGTGAAGTTGGAAAACTTTTTCGATCATCATCGGTTTGCGGCTTTGGTGCTAGAGACGGTGGCCAGGCGGTGGTGCCGTCGAGGGGTAGGCACTATATGAAAGCGAGGTGAGGCAGAGGCCATGGGGGAAGTTTGCAGCAGAGATCTGGAACCCGGCAAAGGGCGGGGCCTGCGTGTGGCTTGGGACATACGAGCCCACAGAGGATGCCGCAATGGCGTATGATCTAGCGGCATACCATATGTGCGGGTCACGTGCCCTGTTTAATTTCCCACTCCGGATTATTTCGGGCAAGCATAGCACGATTCAGATTACTGCAAAGCCGAAGCGTTTTGCAGGCCCTACCTTGTCCCAGGGCAGCCGTGGCCCTGCCATGGGTCTAAAGTTGATAGGAGGCCCTCAATTTTGTGTTGAAATTACTAAAATACTTCTAATCTTTTATTGTATTTCTAAAATATCCCATACATATATATTTTTTTTCTTCATTTTTTAAATTCTGTTTATTAATTATCTCTATATTTCTCGGCGAAACCAAATCTAACATCCCACCGTCCATGCATGCGAAGCCCAGGCCCAGTTGCCAAGTCGCCACCTCTCTTCTCCTCTCCACCATTGCAGCCGCCAGCCGATTCCACCTCCACATCCCACGCAACACGTACACCACCTCCACTCCTCTAGCCACTTCCACCTCTACTCCTCTAGATTTCAAATTATTATTTTTTATTTTTTAGGAGTTTTTTCCCTCTTCTATTTTGCTTAATTGGTAAAAAATTTGGGTATATATAGTTGTTATGTTATCTTTTTTCATGTCTATTTTTTTATTTTCTTTAGGGTTTCAAATATGTGATTTTAGGAAGTTTTTTTTCTCACTTCTGTAATATCTGTAATTTTGGATAATCTAATTATTGTTTTTCCTTTTTAGAAATAGCTATCTGGAATGCTTAAAAGTTCAACCAAACAAATTGATTGCCCCATTACACAAGCAGTGATGAATTTGTTATGAAATTCAAATATTCCTCTATCTTTCATAATTATTTTATTTTGAAATTCAACAATCAATGACAAAAAAAAAAAAAATCATATTCGATGTAAACTCAAAATAAATTTAT
The DNA here is from genome assembly GCA_001753735.1 of Embelia ribes. Taxonomy (NCBI): domain Eukaryota; kingdom Viridiplantae; phylum Streptophyta; class Magnoliopsida; order Ericales; family Primulaceae; genus Embelia; species Embelia ribes. The sequence continues at coordinate 2,787 of MKEJ01073632.1, read as the reverse complement.
TTTTTACTCGACATAAATTTATTTAAAATCATATCTAAGATACTCGGAAAAAAAATAATTATTCCAAACAAACACATTACTTCAAAATTAGTAAAAAAAAAAATTGGGCATATTTAAGTAATGGATTACTTTTTTCTATATTTATGCATATGTTGTGATTCAAGTAATATTTGTTGGATTATCTTTTCTGGTTTTGCATCTCTTATCTTATTATTATTTTACTTCATTTCAAGTGTTATTTGTTGGATTTAGTAACAATTTGGGTTCCAAAAAGTTCAACTCAAGAAATCAAGTATTTCTAGAGTATTAATTTCAAGTTTAGCACCTAGCAGCAAACTCAAGTTATATTATTCTATTCTTGTTTATTTTTAATGGGAAAAAGAAAAAGAAAAAAACAACAAGAAGATCTTATAAGTTCTCAAAAAGGTTATATAGATAATTTTTTAAAGAAAAGATATATTTTCTCGAAAAATCAAGGCGAAAATAAGGTAACTGAAGGAGTTCAAGATGTAGGTAAAAATGAAAATGAGATAGCCGAAGGAGTTCAAGATATGGGTAAACACGAAAATGTGCAAATGGACATAGAAGAAACAAATGTCTTTGAAAGTAAAAATATTGAAATAAATCATGAAGGCGAACCTTTAAAAGGTACAATGCCTTTGAACATATATGATCCTAGAATTTGAGAAAGTTTAAAAAGAAAAATGAGAGATTTGCTGGTTGAAAAGGGTCTTATTAGAGAAATCAATATTATTTTTCCTAAGAATAGTTTGAATAAGGGGTTCTTTAGGGATTATTATTTTCAAAAGTTGAACAATGGAGAACTTTTTGATAGAAAATGGTTGGTTTACTCAAAAGATTTGGACAAAGTATTTTATTTTTGTTGTAAAGTTGTAAGAAAAATTCATTCTAGGAGTCAATTAGCAAATGCAGGAATTAGTTAATGGAAAATTTTGGGGGATAGACTTAAAGAACATGAAAGGAGTCGTGAACACCTCACTAACCTTAGATCTTGGAATGAGTTACGAGTAAGATTGAGCACAAATTAAACAATTGATAATGAATTATAAAAGCAAATCAAGAGAGATACAAAGCATTAGGGAAAAGTCATGGTCATAGTAATTAGTGTTGTTAAAAGTCTGGCTATGAGTAACTTAGCATTTCGTGGAACAAATGAAAAAATCTATGAGGATTCAAATGGAAATTTCTAAGGCTTTCTTGAATCAATAAGAGAGTTTGATCCAATAATGAAACATCATTTTCAACTCATTTAGAATAAATATATTCATTATCATTATCATTATCATTATCCTAGTCATAAGATACAAAATGAATTGATAGCTATGTTGGCATCAAGTATTAAAAGTGCGATTATAAAGAAGATCAAAGAGGTCAGATATTTCTCTGTGATTCTTGATTGCAACCCGGATGCTAATGTAATGTTTCTAAAACTCATATAAATGTTTTGCAGATAAATAATGTGATTAATTTCTCTTAGTGATATAATTTATATTCGTCGTTACATTCGTAGTCGTGGTATGCCTTTCATAGTTGCATATGCATGTCATAGTTGGGGATTATGATTCATTATCGTGATAATGCATTGTCACATCTTTCTCGTAGTTGTGGTGTATACCTCGAGGTCATAAGAATCCATTCGTAGAAGTTTCATTGGTCATTCGGAGTGTTTGGTTGGGGTTTGTCGGTAGATGCGTAAAGTAGCGTAAATCGAGTTTCAAGTACTCAAATACCATTCTGAAAGTTGTTGGTCGGTTGTTAGTTGACATTCAATTTTGGGCTTAATTACTGGCACACAAAAGGTATGTACCGGTACCTAGAAAGTACCGGTACCCCAGATGTTAAGTTCCGGTACATAGACCTTCGGTTTTGATTCAGAACTTATTGGAAGCTGGCACACAAAGTGGTATCCCAGTACACCAGTGTACTGATACACCAAACCTGTGTACCGTTACACTAAGTCAGTGTGAAAAGTTCATGAACCCCATTACGTTTTGACTTTATAATTCACATTTTCTCCCCATTTACTATTTTTTTCTAAAACGCGAAGGTAGAGAGAGAGAGGAGAACTTTTTCAACTTTGGCCAATATCATCTAGCATTGCTCACTTCCCAAGGTTCAAACCTTGATTTTTGGATTCCTCATCTCGACATGATTGTTTTGACATAAGTTACCCTAACATTCTTTCTTGTTAGTTTTGCCTCGTTTTTTGTGTCATTATGACTTGTGAAAATAAAGTGGTCAATCTTCTTCTTTATGACTTGTGGACCATCTTTATATCTAGGTTCGGGAACATCCGAAACCCTTAACTAGATCATTCCCATGGCACAATAAGAGGGCTTTTGGGGGAAATTGCTCAACTCGTTCGGGAGCTTTTAGGAGGCTTCGTAAGTACTTGTAGATTGCCAATAGCAATTATATATCGAGAGTATGGGTGTGTCAGTTTATATCCATGCATATTTTCGTAGGGCTATATTTGTAGACAATATTATGAATTCATTTCGGTGAGTCATGTTCGTAGTATATTTTACATTGAATTGCACAATTATACATCATAATACTGTCATATGAATTTTCGTGTTATTTGATTTATTGTTACCCAATAATATCATAATTCTTATCGTAGTAATTATCATGGCAATGGTATATGATTTCATTTATTATATCATGATTCGTGGCATTTCGTAGAATTAATAATATATACCGATATTATTATTATCGTACCATTTTTCTTAGCATGATTATATGAATTACACTCATCATATCATG
>MKEJ01073630.1:0-21801 GCA_001753735.1 Embelia ribes | reverse complement strand
CTACCTCCTAATCAACACCCAAAATCCCCTTACCAAGTTTCTTTACCTACTAATGAAGTGTCGCTACCTCCAAATGAAACACCGTTACCTCCTAATGAAATGACGTTACCGCCTAACCAAGAGCCGCTACCTCCTAATCAATTGCCATTAACTCCTATCCAGGCGCCACTACCTCTTAACCAAGAGCCACTGCATCCTAACCAAGTTTTGTTTCCTATTACCGAAATGCCACCATCTACTTTCCCAGTCCGATTATCTCCCAACCAAATGCCATTATCTCCTAATCAAATACCACCATCACCTAACCAAATGCCTTTACCTCCTAACCAAATCCTCTTACCTCCTAATGAAGTGCCATTATATCCGAACCAAATATCCTTACCTCCAGACCTAGCTCCATCATCTCCTGACCAAAAACCCTCACCTCCTAACAAAGTGCCGTTGCCTCCTAGCCAAGCGCCATTATATCCAAACCAAGAGTCATTACCCACTAACCAAGTGTTTTTATCTCCTAACCAAATGTTATTATCCCCTGACGAAATTCCATTACCTCTTAACCAAATGCCTTGACCTTCTAGCCAAGCGCCATTATCTACGAACCAATTGCCATTAACTCCTAACCTGGTGCCATTACCCTATAACCAAGAGCCATTAGCTCCTAAACTAGTGCCAATGGCTCCCAACCAAATGCCATTACCTCCTAACATAGCACCATTATCATCTTCTGACCGAGTGCCATTCCCGACCAAGAAAGCATATTTCCACAAATATCAAATGGCAACGAGACGAAAGTGAAATTTAACTCTGCAAATTCACCCCAAACGTTGAATAACATGAGCTGATCCCTGATCAATGAAACTGCAACAAACCTGTTTATATACAAATAAGAAACTGATGGAAGACAAAAAAAATCATTGTGAGCATTTAGTTTTCCAATTGATGAAATGGAAAGGAGAATGGTGATAGTTTTATTTCTTTTCCAGCTCTTGATTTTTAGGTTTGGGTTTTCTACAATTCCGGATGGGCAAGTTTGCAGTTGTAATGTGTAGTAAATGTTTAATTTTCTGAATATATAAAGTTTGGTTCTTTGTACTGATTTTCATCGTCTCAACTTCGAAAGCACAAAGATACACAAACACTGCAATTAGACAATACAACAAAAAATTGTGTAAGCCATTAAGGAAAGGAAGGCCTTAGTTTAAAATCAGACAAATTCATTTGGTACTGCTTAGTTCTGGATGGTTCCCCTTTTTAATTTCTTGTGTACTAGGAACATCGCCATTTTTGCGCAAAAAAGATACATACCAAAATAATAAGCAATTCCAAATGGACACTGTATCTATGGTATGCCATATTCATCACCTGAATTTAAACTTGACAAAAACAAGGAGAATGGTTACGTAAAGTGAAGAACAAGACTATGGTAATAAAGAAAGTGATCCCTCAAGCCTTTTCCATTCGGTCATTCAATATGATTCGGTAGAACTACAACATGAGTAGCCACTTGACCAAAATGCAAAAACATGCTATCCACTATGCTACCCAGAAATTACATGGGATACAAAGAAAAAAAAATTATCGGTCACATAAGATATCACAACAATAACACTATATACGGTTAGTGACTGCTAAATATAATTTCTACAGGCTACAAGGAAAAAATAAAATATTAACCGTGTAGTGCTTCATTATGGACAATTGATAAAAACTTGTCCCATTGTCAATCCTCCTTCAAGAAGTTCTGAGGTTTACTGCTCGCAAATGCCAACCATACAATTGTACCAGTAAGGTAGAAGAAGATTGATGGTGCAAATAAAGATATCTGCACATAACATCTTCATATCAAGTTATTGTGGCACGATTTTTGGAGTATAGACAAAGGACACGATGCTCATTAGAGATGAATATATAAATTTTAGAAAATGAAGGTTATGAACCATCGGAAGGGAGAAAATCACAAAAATGGGAATTCTCAATGGTTCTTGCTTGAGAGGATGTAGATGGAACCATTCAACCAGATGATGTCCAGGGTGAAATATTTCGCTTTTAAGTATGTGCTTTAGGCAAAGGGGTCTCTTTCCTCCTCCTTGTTTATAATCGTTACGTATACGCTTCGACTCAATAGTTGAATGATAGATACATGAGGTCTTCTCTTAGCGGTTTCTCAATTCGCAGTAGAGAGGAAGACTTTCAAAATTTTCTTGTTGAGAGCACCGTTTGATTGATAGGTGTAAATTGTAAGAGTGTTATATTTTCCTGATATAGAGGTTCCCTAGACTCACACATCATTGATTTCTCACTATATTACATATCCCCATATTTCAAGTTTTTCGACATGCTCAACTCATTTTGTCTCATTTTCATCGGTTTATTCACAGTGAAAGCATAAATGAATTTCTAATTCCAAGAAAGGCAGATGAAGAATGGAACTTACACTCCACGAATGAGTCAAATCAAGAAGATAACCGGTCAGAGCAACACCAACAATTCCAGGAACAGCTCCAGTGGTGTTGGTAATTCCCTGAGAAGAAATTTTGAGGAGAAAATAACTAAAAATGATAGTATGATTCTCAATGAAGCTGTAATGGGTTACTCCAGAAAGTATTAAGTATTAAAAACTAAAAAAGGAAAATGGTCCAGTAATTTCTTCCAAGATAAGAAATTAATGAAAAGGTAATAGATTCTAAGGAATGTACCTACATGTGTTTTTCCTCAACTATTTTGTTTTCGTTTATTGGGTTGGGCTTTTCAGATAAAGTACATGATCTAACTTAGAATGCTCTAATAGTGAATACCTCAAGTAGATTTCCTTAGCCTTGAATATAGTTGATGGAATTGCAAAACGATAAATTCAGTTTTGATTTGAAAAAGAAAAAGAAGAAAAAGATTTGAAAAAGACTAAAAGATTTCATCGAAATAACAAAGGGGACTACTACCCCCAAATCATGCTTTCACACTTTCTCGATTTGGATTGGAGGATGCAACAAGAAATCAATATGACCATCCACAAAGCACAAGATTCTACACCTAATTCTTAGTCATGTACAAGATGAATAATTTAAAGACTTACCAAAAGTATGCTTGCATATTCAGGTGAAATATCTTGATGTGTACAATACAAACCTGCATTATATAGTTATGAAATTTACGGTGCTCAAAAATAGAGGAGATGAGATAAGAATTTGGTATAACTTCAGAGTACACTTGACATAAGCAAATTTGTTAAGTACCTGACAAGGCAAAGCTTGAAAGTGCTAAGCCACCAGTTAGGATAACCACAATTTCCCATGGTGGCAATCCTATATCCAAAGAAGAGAGAATCATGCAAGTCGCAGGAGACAAAAATGCTATGGTTTGACATAGTTTCCGCACCTTCAAGAACACAAATTGGATCATGAACGTTATGCTCTTTGCGGGTAAGAGGGGATGTGATATCATGAGCATTGGATATTTCATGAGTTAAAGATTACCACTAGCAAAATCTTATCAAAGAAGGGAAGATTAAAAAAAAACACCATTTGCATTGCATCTAATTGTTTACAACTGGATTGAATTATATCTCAATTTAGACATGAACAATGAAATTTGGATGTGCTTGACTTGAACTGCGTAAGTTTCAGCATATACGTCTTCAACTAGAAGCCAAAGTTTTGAAATTTTATGGTACTTGTATGTAGCATTGATTCAAGATTTCATGCAAGAAAAGTCCTCTAGTAGCGGAGTACTTTACCATGCAAAAATAGATAATTCTCTCCATTACATTCGTGAGGTTAACTTTGAAACGTGCCTGAAAATGACTTTTAATAAGCTACACATCCTATTAAATAACAAGGATCTATGGAGAACTTTTCAAGTTTCTCAATGACGGGAAAATAATGAGGGAGATTTTCATACCGTAGTGGCTTCAACTCCATTAGAAATTAAATTGTCGGCCAATTGTGCTGCAATACTAGTAACAAATATAGAAGCCAATGGAGGTAGCACGGAAACCTAAAAAATAGTATTTGAGAAAAAAAATTAGCAGAAAAAGAAAATGACTTGATAACTTGACTTCATTTTGTACATTTCTTTAAACAACAGAAATAAATTCACTGAACAATTTTCCGCATTGAACCATAGGTACCAAGAAACCAAAGATACGTTTATTTATTGATTTTCAAAAAAAAATTCTGAATTAAAAAATAAGAAATAATTTTGAATTTTGTCCCAACAAGTATTTTATTTTTAAGATTTTCTTCAACTCAGCTTAGACACAAACAAGTAACTCTCTGTTGGTTCTGAAAGAAAAGTTTCCAAAAAGAATTTCTCTGAGTTCCATTTTTTGAAGACCTCTAATAGTGCCAATAAAGCATAACAAAAAATGAAAGAAAAAATTAAGAATACAACGAAACAGACCCAACGAAAAAAGATTCATTTGAGTTTGACGTGAAATTTGATTCTATTTCTGTATTCTCTCTAGATTCCAAAGATGTGTTAAGGACCAGACAGCAGAAGAAATTGAAAACCTACCCATGCAGCTTCGGTGAGATTAAGGCCCAGTTCCTCACTGCAGAAAAAATGAAAAATATGCATTCGAGTTAATATTAACCACAAAAATAAAACAAGGGTCCCCAGGCATTAACTTGAAATCCAAGACCAATGTTGTGAAAGAACAACCTTAGAAAACCAAATTAAATGTAGGATCAAGCTAAAGTACCATGTACAAGGAAAGAAAAACTGTCCGACCACAACGACCAAATGGATTATCTCGAAGATAGACCAGCTTGTTAGATTCATGAGGGGTGAAATTTTGCCAAAAATGGTAGGTGCAATCACTTAATTTCCTAACTGCACTCCAAGCTTGTCTAGAAGAAAAAATAATAATTAATCATTTTGAAATGTAAAGTACCTGAAAAAAGTGGGTAGCCAGGAGAGACAATTATAGTGACCCCAACTACCACAGAAATGAGCATATATCATCGCCCACACAGCCTTGCTTTTAAAGAAAGCTTTCCAAGGCACATCCTACGATCAACAATACCATTTCAGTCAAGTAAAGGATAATAAAAAAAAACACATGCACTTAAAGGATGAAAAATAAAATTATGAGGGAATATAAAGTACATGCAGCAAAAAAATAAATAAATAGAACTTGGAAAATAAATCCACCATGCCAAATGCCAGAAATTCCAACAGGGTCCCCTGCCCCCACCAAAATTATCCACAAGATCCAGGGAAGTGAAAAGTTAACGTGAGGGAGAAAGAAAGGGATTTTGTCACTAAAAAAATTTAAAGCACCAGATATGCAAAATCAAGGCGAGGGAGGGTTATTTCTAGCACCCTAAGGCCTAAAGTTTGAGGGTAGTGTGGGTACTTGTGCACTAACCAAAGAAAAAGCTGCTGCATACCTCTAGTGAACCGCTTAACTCTTTCAGTGAAGCGTTCCAAGATTTCTTCTCAGACAAAGAATTAATGGCTGTTAAAGAAAAGACCACCAATCAAAAACAGTTCAGCAGCCAAGGGATTGTTTGTTGAAGAAATCATCATACAAGAAATCTAACACGGTATAAAGCTACATGAAAATTCAAGTGTAATCATCAGTCATAAGTCATAAATTTACTTATGCACAGCTCATGTTCCATAGGAAAACATATGATTAGCCCAACTGAAGAAAGAAGACAAGAAATGGAGAAAAGAAGATATAGCTTACATGGAACAGTTGCCGCACTTTCTCCTTCCAGGAATTGAAATCCTGAAAACCTTGATAGTTCAGAAGCAATGACATCAGTAAAACAAAAATACACATCTTATCAAAAATTAAATTGGGGTGATGTGAATTAATTATGTCATCCGAATAGAAGTAAATCGAGTGCTACAAAAACAAGAAACATCGATCTTGATAACCATGAAAGACAGAATCTTCTTTTTCTAGAAAAACATATCATTAAGTATTAGGCACTACCACCTGAGGAGAATTTAATATACAAAAGACTAGATATAAATCAAGATGACAGGAGGTACACTTCAAAGAATCAAAACACCTTAGTTTAACATGATAAACAGCTGTACTAAAAGTTACTCACCAGGCTATCCCCAAAAGGCCAAACAAATAGAATACAGACCCCCATCCAAAATTTTGTATGAGCGAAGGAGCCAAAAGAAGCCTGCATTATTTATGGATATCAGAAGCTGCATGCTTGTAATCAGATAGCACTACACAGCAATATTCTGCGTTAATCACAGTCCTTCACAGAAAAAGAACAATAAATTGGTTTGGGGGGTGCAAATCCAAATTTAGAAGTTAAGTACTAGACTCGCTTTCTTTTAAATGTGCACATACCCAGCAACACTTCCAACACTTAAACCACCAAAAACAAATGATACTGCTCTTGACCGCTCTTCCAATGGTATTGACCTGCAAGTGTGGAAAAAGTGCATGATTTAAATACAAATGGTTGCAACTAATACTGAGAAGAGATAATAGCAGCAGAGAAATCCATCTCAAGAAAATTTTGGGAGCATATTACTATAGTCATTGTTCTCAACATTTGTCTGTTAAACTGTATGTCAGACTAAGATTAAACATAAAGTAATACAGCAGGCCTGTTATGGTGGTTCAAAGTAGCTAGACTTAGTCATCCAAATGTTTCTAATCAGTAATTACGCAGCCCACAACGTATCAGACAGGCAACCTAGGATAATTAGTAAAGATTGTCATCCACAAGGAATTAGACTTATGCCAGAGACTCCAGCTAACTCTCTCTCTCTCTCCCCTCCCCTTTCACCATAATTATTTTTCATCATATAGTCATCCTCACTTTCAGCTGATAAATCCATACCATCAAATAGGACACGTCTTTCTTCAAAATTTAGCAATAAGTTAATACAGTCTCCTCCTCCCTTTGCATGGCCTTTACACCATGATGACTCTTCCAAATAATAGCAACAAATATTCTGATTGAAGTTAATAATATCATCTGCCAAGAAACTGTAATTTGTAATAGTAGATTTTCTATTTTTCACAAGATATCTACCTTAACACTCAAATCTGAGCTCATTTAACTTTATTGCTATGTTGTTTCTCAAAAGGACTCATGAAGCCATAAAGCATGATCAGTCGCATTGTTCTAAGAATTCTCTCTTTTATCCCTGTAAATAATTATACAAGATTTAGATGAAACTCCATTTTATTTAAGTCAACAAACGTGTCACTTTCGGAGCAACATCAACAGCAACTAACTTACCAATCAAAAAGAAAAACTTAAATCAACGTCCTCCTTTACATCATAGAATTTATGTGACGACCTGCTTCCTTGTAATGAAATTAACATCTCATATATTTAAATCTACTCAAAGTTATTGATCAAAACTGCTTTTCTAAGGCTTTCTTCCAAAGTTCTATCAAAGCCCTATTCCTTGCATTAGTGACAGTGCAACCTAAAGACGAAGTTAATATTTCCTCCCAGTGAGACCAATTGCAAATACCTCATCTTTTGCTCCGTCTCCGTCTTTTTGAAAGATCTCTGTTATTCATTTTCTCCCGTGCGAGGGTCCGGTTCAAAAGGTGTTGTTCATTACTTTTTATTGTGTTTCTGTCCTTGCAATAAAGAGTAATTAGCATCGGTGCATCCGAAAGATGAAGTTACTATAGTCTAACTTCATTGTGTTTCTTTCTTTGCAATATAGAGAACTATCTCTATTGTGACGCACCGATGACATTTTGATCCTCGGTTAAAGACCTAACGTCAATAACAACCCAATCAAATAGAGCATAAGAGAGACCATATCAAATTCAATAGTCTTTGAATGACATGCCTCTAAAGTACTTTTCAATGTCAAACATGCCTGGCAATCAGATCAGTTGCTGCAGATGGGGAAACACCTTCACCAATTCCAACCTGCATTCGTAACAAAAGAATAACAGCTGAATGAGTTGGCTATAAAGTTGAAGCGGTATAAAACTTTCCATCACAAAAAAGTAAAAGCAACCGATCGAAGAATTATACAGACCAGCAAAAGAGTAAATAAGAACGATTTAAAACAACTTACTAATATCCTAGACAAAATCAATCCAGGCATACATCCAGCAAGAACAGGAACAAGTGCTGTGGCTAGAGACCAAGTCAAGACTCCAATCTCAAGCGTTCTCCTGCATCACAAGAAAGTTTGCACTTGCATGTCAGCATGAACAGTAAGCATTAGAACCACATGCTTAACGAACAAAATAATATTGTTAATGGAATCAAAAGACCCTAAGTTCCGTAATTTAGTTTTGGGTGCTTTTACTTTACAACTCATATTCAAAAATTAGATTTTTAATGTTTACAAGGATAAAGATTACTAACGGTACTTTTTAATTGGAAATTGAGCACTAATAAGCTGCACAACTAAATGCAGCTTGCCAAATTCTAAGATGAAATCACTTGGGGCCCTTGTGGCACTGCCTAATTTTAAGTCATTTGGATTTCAAGCTATAAAAAGGTAAAAACATACTACAAATAGATAATAAATAACTAAGACCTTGAAGAACTGACCTTCCACCAAATATCCTTGCAAGCCAACCCCCAGGCAACTGACTTAATGCATAACCCCAGAAGAAAGATGATTGCACTAATCCAGCCACAGAGGAGTTCCATCCAAACTGGTGCGACATCGGGATTATTGCAACACTCAAATTGACCTATCAATAGTTTTTTCAAAGAAATAAAACTCAATCAAAAATACAAATTAATAATCAATACACAAGAAATATGGACAAATAACCAGAAATATTACATTCTCATATATTTGGAAGTAAGGTTGTCCAAGACGCATTTTTGTGAACTTTAATCCATCAGAACTCAGAAGTAAATCTACTTTTTCTAATAATATTGGGCACAGTATAACCAATTTTATCACTTAGTCCCAGTCTGGTAGGGCTTATTACTTGCTGCTTTTGTCTTCTATTTTTTAAGCAGTTGGCATTTACTAATATCTTTTAGTCCCAGTTCCGTAGGGCATATTACTTGCTGCTTTTGTCTTTAATTTTTTAAGCAGTCGGCATAGTAGTGTTTGGTAGAAATAAAAGTAGGCCGTATCTAACATGTGCTTATGCTTTGGGGAGGTGTTTCTAAAGCCGATTATGCTTCTCATATTGTGTTTTACAATTATACGGTTATACCCCAATTTGAAATAAAAATAAATCCATAAGACATAATTACTATTTAATTTATGTTTAAAGTCTAGTTTAGATCTTTTCTAATAAATACAAGTACTTTACAAAAAAAATGGTACTGCTTGTACAAGAAGCAAAGTTCAATCACAATCACACATTCTGATCGATACAATCATTTGTTTCTCATGACCCCATTGAACCGAATTCTTAAACCTGTCCAATCCCCATTTGTTTTACTCTTATGCTCCGGACTGTGCTATAGAGTAATATTCCTTTCATATTATTTCAGCCCAAACTTTGAACTAATCTACTCCGAGAGGAGGGGTTGTTTCTAATTAGTCCAGAATTCAATCTCATATGCTTCAGACAACATATTTGCACAATAATTCAATAAATCCTTAATTCTCGTGGAAGCAAATGGTTTCAGCCTGAAGGTACTGATAAGCCAGCCGTTCAATCTCCTCTATTTACAGCAAGCATATTTGCATGACTACTTTAATTATTACAAAATTAATCTCGGGACTGAGAGTCTGCATGCAATGACCATCCAGAGTTTGACAACTTAAATACAATGGAAACAAATGCTTTCGCCCTTAGGTTACTGAAAATCTCATGATGGAAAGATAACATAAAACTATGTCAGAATTGGAAAACTCGTTTCCATTGGAAACCATTTGCTACGCGGATTATTCTTCATTTTGGAAACTTGTAATGGAAAACTTGCTTCCAAAAAGTTCACTTACTATTAGTAAACTCGCAAAATAAAAAATGAAATAAGTTTCATCACTTCTCCTTCAATACTACTGCAATATAAAATTTTGCTAAAGTTTTTTTTTAAAACTATATACAAGTTTTATAACTATATACTATATTTAGTATAGCTCATTAATTTAACTAGTCATATTTATTCAATTATTTACAGCATTGTCCCTTCCCATTTTCCTATACTTTTAAGGCTGCATTTTCATTTGTTGTTTCCCGTCCCGTACTCGTCTCTATTTTCTAGACTAATACTCACATGAAAACATGACCCATGAGTTAGCTAAGAGAGGGGTATATTCATAATTTTGAAAAAGTCCACCCCGTATCTCATTTCTTAGTGTGAACCTAATTTTTTCCATTTTTAGCACCCAAAATAAAAATTTAGACTTGTATATATCTTATCCTATTCTTGGTTCCGCACCTTATGAAAACACGCATTGACAATAAAATCTCCCAAGGCACACAAACTGTTAAAACTTTCCACATTGAATAAATAAAATAAAACCTAATGCCATATAATGTGCTCCTCTCCTTACTATTAACAGGTCCTTTCCGTAGTAAAGGATGTACTATTATTTAACACAAACTGCACGATGAAATGCTTGAAAGACAATCACACACATCAATAATCTAACAGCACTCACATCAGTGTTCCTGAATTGTTGCAGTAGATTTTTCAATGGAAAAATTTACTAGTCGTAATTTCTCTAAATTAATTTTTTTCCGAGCAAATTATTAACAAAAATATTTTTTTTTATATTTTAGTATAATCTATATAGTTACTTCAATAATTTTTAGCAAACTTTATTGAAAGAATGCCGTGGGCGATTTCCAAAATGTGGATTTCTAGTACGAGAAACAAGTTTCTAAAAAGTGAAATATAGAAATTTAATGAACAATGAGCCCCGTGGTATCGTTTTCTTATTTGCGTTATAAAATTTTGGTTTCGGGCTTATTTTCCTATCTGGGTTTGTGCTTCCTAAGAAAATTAGGTAATTGATCTTAATCACCGTAACATAGATTTACTGTTTTTTTAGTACTTGTAATGTTTCATTAGCTATCACTAATCTAATTCCGTATACAACCATGTGATCTGTTCATTTCCAATCATTGTGTGTATTAATTACTAAAAAGAAAATTACTTTGGCGAGTGGGACGGCTCGGCTTTGTAGTATTCTCATGTCGATTGTTGTTTTTAGAGTTTCAGTACTGGTAAGCCCAATATCAGTCAATCTGTAATAACGAGTCATTGAATTTGGAGACAAAGATCGTGTGGTATCTTTTTCTGGTTTGTGTTTTTGAAAATTGCTTTTAGGTTCTTCCTATCTGGGATTATATACTAAGAAAATTGGATTAGGTAAAAGTAGTTGCCGAATTCGGAAGCAGAAGCGAAAATCGTTAGGGGAAATGGAAGCTGTAAATGCAGTAAAAAAATATAGGGGAAACGGGGAAATGATTGTAAAACTTCTTGGATACGATTGTTAAACGTGTGGTAAATGTAGAGAAAACATATGTGTATTTGATACTTTTTATAAACATATTGTTCATAATTTAAAAGAATATACATAAAAAAAGCTTTATTTTAGCATAAAAGTACGAAAAATACTATATTTCACTATATTTTTATTGATTTTTATTTAACTTTGTATGAACATGTATTCGTCAAATTTCCTATAAGTTTCGTACTAATATCCATAATGTCTTCTAGTCGTTTCGCCTTGGTATCGCAAACGCATTTTCCCATCGGAAATGGGCGTTTCCAGTAAGTATGGGTATAACAATCAGTAGGTAATTGATCTTAACAACCATCGCACTGATTTTCTTGTTTATCAGTACCATACGGAACCATGTGATCTGTTCGCATCTACTCATTAGTATTAAGTACCAAAAAAGAAGTATTTGGGTGGGTCATTGACACAATAATTCAATACATCCACTCACTTGAAATCGGTTGTTTTCATCTTTTGCAGATACATTATGGCTATAAAGTTGAACCCAGGTGATAGTAGGACGAGGAGTTCTGTATCTATATTCATAGTTGTAGGTTTATGTTGTTTCTTTTATTTATTGGGAGCATGGCAAAGAAGCGGGTTTGGAAAGGGAGACAGTATTGCCCAGGCTATGGCCAAAAGTGGAGCAGAATGCAATATCCTTTCTAATCTGAATTTTGAGACCCATCATGCTGGCGAAGCAGTCGATGATTCCGGATCAAAAGTTGTATTTGAACCTTGTGATTCCCATTATACCGATTATACACCATGTCAGGACCAAGCCCGTGCCATGACCAAACCGAGGGAGAACATGATTTACCGAGAGCGCCATTGTCCTCCAGAAAATGAGAAGCTACATTGCCTTATCCCCGCACCAAAAGGCTATGTAACTCCATTTTCGTGGCCAAAGAGCCGTGATTATGTTCCGTATGCCAATGCACCGTATAAGAGCTTAACTGTTGAGAAGGCTATACAGAATTGGATACAATACGAGGGCGATGTCTTTAGGTTCCCTGGTGGAGGAACACAGTTTCCTCAGGGTGCAGATGCATACATCGACCAGCTCTCTTCTGTGATACCAATTAAGGATGGGACTGTGAGAACAGCATTGGACACTGGTTGTGGGGTAGGTAGAATGATGCTTACAGTTTACTTGCTTCCTATTTATCTTTTGATCAACGTTATGCAAACCAAACTTATTTTGTGAAAACATGCTGTTTCAAATCTATGTTGGTATAATTAATGTTGGCAGTGGTTTGAGGGACACATGGTTAGACTCACTCTTTGACACATATCATCCAAAGCACTAGATCCACATTAACTCAATAGTTGGATTGATTTTAATCACTTAACCCATTGGATCAAAGAGGATATGAAGCTCTAGATCTTACGTGTCAAAAAGTGTGTCAAACATTGTCCAATGAAACGCTCGTAATAATGTTATAGCCACCATTAACAGGCTGGCACATCCATTTTTTCTGGAAGTAAAAGAAAAGGGAGTATTGCATACCGATGATGGGCTTGCACTACTCGCTTTTCTTTTATTTCTGAAAAACTGATATGGCAGTCTCTTATTGGAATGCATGACATTGATTATATCAACATAGATTTTTACTTGTTTAAAAAATATATATATACATACCAACATAAAATTAAAACAGTAGACAATTTTCCGCTATTCTTTATTTCAATATCATTTTCTTTCATCTACTTTGTGTTTGATAGAGTTCTTCTTTGTCTAGGACCTCTAGATTTTATCATGTGTAATTTGTTGTGCAATACAGGTTGCCAGTTGGGGTGCCTACCTTTGGAAGAGAAATGTCATAGCTATGTCTTTTGCACCAAGAGACTCACATGAAGCACAGGTCCAGTTTGCTCTTGAAAGGGGGGTGCCTGCTGTTATCGGTGTGTTTGGGACAGTGAAATTGCCATATCCCTCTGCAGCTTTTGACATGGCTCACTGCTCTCGTTGTTTAATTCCATGGGGATCTAGTGGTGAGTATTATAGGACGAATTAATTTAGTAAAATTGTTGACAAGCAAAAAACTACAATATCTTACAAAAATTGACATGAGAATACTACGTTAGTTATTCACCACTTTTTCTCCGAGTCAAATGCAGCAGTGAAACACCAGCTTTTGTATGAAAATATGTATAGAGCTTTTTGTTTCTGTAGCATTACCCTACGTACGGAGCTTGAACAGAAGATTGCCTTTCGTGTTATCAACTTATAATCCAACTATAATCTCTCATCATTTAAATCTTAAACCCAGAGCAAAATTAACAGGACAAAGAACAAAGATCCTACCTGTTTCTGGCTATTATTATTATAAATGATGACATTTGTTATTGATAGCAGTGATGTGATTTTTTGTACTGAATTATTTTTTGTCAGATGGAATGTACATGATGGAAGTCGATAGGGTTCTTAGACCTGGTGGCTACTGGGTGCTCTCCGGTCCACCCATCAACTGGAAAGCTAACTACCAATCATGGCAGCGTCCAAAGGAGGAACTCGAAGAGGAACAAAGGAAGATTGAGGAGGTTGCCAAACTCCTCTGCTGGGAGAAAAAGTCCGAGAAAGGTGAGATTGCTGTGTGGCAGAAGAGGCTGGATGCTGAATCTTGTCGTCGAGATGAATCTCAGGCCACATTTTGTGATACATCTGATCCAGATGATGTCTGGTATGTTGCAGTGGTTTGATTTTATTTTTATATTCTACGTATGTCACAAGTGTCATCTTGACCTTGCTGTTGGACAAATTGTTACACAGTAACAACATAAGTGATTAACTTTAAGGGGGGTGAGAGAGCCTTGGCAGCCTTTTCTTATTTATTCTTTATACGATGATACATATGTTCTCTTGCTTCAATAATTGCCAGAGAATGATATTTGGATTAGGAATGACAAGAGGAGAAAGGAAAGGAGGGAAGCCAAAATTGGGCACGTAATAGGGAGGACTTAAACTTCCCTTCTGGTTTACCTCTCAATTACTTTTCTCCGCTTTATAGGAATTTCACTTGGCCCCGTCATGAAATAGGAAAAATTTAGGGAATCAGAAGCTTTGTGAAACTTATTTCCAAAAGCTGTATGCTGTATTTTGCAACTTATTTATTTAATTTGGGTGCTAAATGATTATGCTTGCATTGCTTTTATCATAATCTTCACACTCCAGCAGCGCTTTTGTGCTTCCGCAGAGGTTTCCCGGTGTGACTTTTTTTGGAACGTAGACTTGTGGAATTTTAATGAAATCTATATTACATTTGGGCAAACTTTATACTTATCTTTTCCGCTGACTGAGGTGCTATGCATGAAGAATGTTGTGTGCCTGATTGTTCTTTTCTCTTTTTTTTTTTTTGGGACTACTAGGTATAAGAAGATGGAGAAATGCATTACTCCATATGCTAATGCCAATAACGATGTGGTAGGGGAGGTCAAGCCATTTCCAGAGAGGCTTAATTCTATCCCTCCCAGAATTGCGAGTGGATCTATTCGTGGAGTTTCTGTCGATGCATTCATTGAGGACAACAAACAGTGGAAGAAGCATGTAAATGCTTATAAGAATATTATCAAAATTCTGGATTCGGGTAGATACCGAAACATCATGGATATGAATGCTGGATTAGGAAGTTTTGCTGCAGCCCTTGAGTCTCCAAAATTGTGGGTTATGAATGTGGTACCCACTATAGCAGAGAAAAACACCCTTGGAGTTGTGTATGAGCGAGGACTGATTGGCATCTACCATGACTGGTTTGACTTCTTAATTATTACTGCTGCATAATCGCGACATTATATTTTACTTTTATTTTGTCATGGGCTTTGACATTTATAGGATTTGATTAATGTCAAATAGAGAGGATAATTATCGTCAGAAATTCGTTCTGAACTTTGTAGTGTTGAATGATCCTTTCAAGATGCTGGTCATTTCAAAGTTTAAAAAGAATAGGCTGCTATTTATTTGTTTGTCACCCATGTAGGCTAGCCTGGTGGGTTGCCATAACCCACTTTCCTCAGTAGGAGGTCATGGGTTCGATTTCCCCTTTCCCACTGGTTGTAATTATCAATGGATTGGACAATTTTAGGATTTAATTATCGTGTAAGAGTGAATACTGGAATTGGGTTGAAATATTAATAGGTTTTTACTCTTGTAGGAAATGATTTTCCAGGTGAAAATTGAAAATGTTTATATTTAAAAAGTCGAAAATAATTGGGTTCTTTAGGGGTTAACGGAGTAGTATCTTATCTCAAAGTTGGATACAATTCATTCAGGGATAGAGGTAAAGAAATAACAAACTAAAGCTTAGTATAGGGAATGACTTACATAAAAATCGTTGAAGATGACCATGTATATAGGAGGCATTCTTTCATATGATTTCGTTTTTAACCTCTTAGTTGTCGGAAAATAAGTTGTTCCTGCTGCTGTTTGTCTTTTATTTCTTCAATTCCTTACCTTTTTCAGAAACTAACCATTTAGAATTTTCATTCGACTGTAATCTTGTGAGATCAGGTGTGAAGCCTTCTCCACGTACCCGAGGACATACGATCTCATTCATGCCAATGTTGTCTTCAGTTTGTACAATAACAAGTGAGTATTTGTGTTATTTCTTTATTTTTGGTTTCAGGCTCTTATTCTTTATGAAAAATTTATGTCTTTTTCATATGATAGTTGGCCTTCTTTACAGGGGTGTTTGTGGTTCGGTTCAGGCAGTCTATGATGAAATTTAAAAACCAAACCAATGACTAATTAGCGGTTCGGTTTAGAGAAAATCGAAATGCAAAATCAAACCAAACCAATACTTAACGGTTCAGTTTGTGCGGTTTGAAGGTTAATAAAAAAGTTAGCAAAAGAATGTAGAATGTGGAGCCTCTAATGTAACATGCTATGCATGTACTATCTTTATATGTATAATATGTAAATTGCATATTTATCTAGGGTTAGTTGTTGAAAATAATGTAGAACATTGAAATACTTCATTAATCATCTAAAACTAAATTTAGAAAAAAAAGACAAAGTAAAGCTGCAAGCGTATGCCGAATGAAATCATGGAATAACGGGATGAGTAAATACTTATTAGGTTTCATTTTCTTTTGTATATATATGAATATATATTATATTTTCATAACATTAAGTATTGGCGGTTTGGTTTGATTCGGTTTCGGCGGTTTGGTTTTTTCTTGAAATCACAAATCAAACCACTCATATCTGGTTTGGTGTTTTGTCAACCAAACCAAACCTTTGTCAATCGGTTTGCTTGCAGTTCGGTTTGGATCAGATGGTTTGAGCTGTTTGGTGACCATCCCTACTTTAGACAAAAACTTTATATTCAGGAACTCCAACAGGACACAAACTACCATTTTTCTGTCCCAGGCCCCGAGCGAAAATAAAATGGATGTAGTGTTTGAAGATCTTTTAGTCTTTTGATATGTTTCTCATCATGCCCTTACAGATGTAATTTCGAAGATATTCTTTTGGAGATGGATAGAATTCTTCGACCAGAGGGTGCAGTCATTTTCCGAGATGATGTTGATGTGCTAGTGAAGGTGAAGAAGTTAATTAGTGGCATGAGGTGGAATGCCAGAATGATGGATCATGAAGATGGGCCTCTCTTACCCGAAAAAATTTTAGTTTGCGTAAAGCAATATTGGGTTACTGGGGATAATAACTCTACTTCCTCGCGATAAGGGATGATATACAAGACATACAAGGCGAACAAATTCTGGTACCTGGGCATATGTACTCCGAGATTTTTTGCCCGAAAAGAAACTTAAATAGCATGGAGAAGTTAGCGATGTGTTGCAGATAACAGCTTCACTTGGCCGTATCAAATTAATTTTTGTCATCTTTTTCGTATAATTCTAGTTTTTCTTTTCCTTATATTGTACCAAGTTTGTCAGCGACGCTTAAATAGGCCCGATGTCACAACTGTTCGTGTGAACTCCTGCGATTAGGGTACGGTCTTTTGCTTCTTGATCAATGGAGCTGCTCTTTTTTTTGTTTTTTTTTTTCCTTATTTATTATTTATCCCCTGAATTTTTGTTTTAATGTTTTGATCTATTTTGTAACTAATGTAACTGCAAAGCTGATAATGAATTGCATGTTAACGGCACGATTCATTTTCTTTTTTGTCCTTTTCTTCTGCTGCTTTTCTAATGGCTAGATCTTGAAAATGTTCATATTATCTTTGGCAAACCAGCTTGTTGGATATCTTTTTTCTTTTTCTTTTTAATTTTCTGAAAAGAACGATAAGGTAAAATTTCACTTTATTAAGTGTAAATATGAGTGTAAATATGCTTACTACGTTTTATAACTTGGGTAAAGGAAGAGTATAAAACAATGGTTAGGCAAAGGGGAATTGACCATCCAACTTTAAGTCAACACCTAATATATATGCATTTTGCAAAGGTTGAAAAATAATCCCATTTGCTTCTATGAGTGAGAAAAAATAACTCTGATAATGAAGTCAATTTGTTCGAAATTTTAAGTTTTATTTTATATATTGTATCACTTTGTAATTTATATTTTATGTAAATAAAAGTACATATCGGTATTAGTCTTTTGAATTAGGCCCAATTTAAATTTATATTAACTTGAGGCCGAACTACGTAATTTTTGTGTCTTACTTCATTTACTTTCAAGCATGTTTACAACACGTTATCGGCAAAATTTACTATTGCTGATGCTAAAAATTTTGTAGACTATACAGAAAATATTTTTAGACACTGCAAAAAATTTAAATTTTTAGTTTAAATGTTTTTTCATAATTTTTATATATCATAAAAAAAAATTAAAGGTGAACAAAATAATATCGGCCGAAAAAGTCTTTACTAGGACCAACTCATATTAAAGTCAAAGTTCATGGTTTTGAAAATGTTACGGTTGATGATTTTGAAAATGTGGCTGAACAGATGCAGAGAACAAAACTAAGAACCAAAAATCTTAGGTTGGTATAGTAATGGAAGGATATCTTAGCTTGATATATTAATTGAATTTCTACCAAAAATTTGGTATACTATTAAATATTTTGCCATATTTTTACTATTTCTTCACATCATTCCAAATGGATAGTCCATGGTTAGGATGTCATAAAATATGAAGCTAAAACCAAATGTTCAAAGTCTCTTACTAATTAACTTATTTATTTAATTTTTTTTTGAAAGGTAATTAACTTATTTATGTTACATAACAAGCTCTTGATTTTTACAGATTTGGGGGAAACAAAATTATCATCCCTATTGCGGGTTATTTTCCCAAAAAAAAAAACAAAAAAACAAAAACAAAAATAAAAACAATCATGTCCCTTTAATTTTTGTAATTGATCATGGTGTACAGTTTAATTTTCAGTTGACCATATTTGTCAATTCATATTAATTTTCAGTTGACCATCTTGGAATATTTAATTTTTAAAGTTTAGACGACAGTAATGGTATTTCGAACGGTATCATTATTAAATTCTAAAGTGGATATTCTAAAGTGGATAAGATGAAACATTATTTTTAGGAAGTTTAGCAATATAAGAGCAAGTCATTTGAAAAAATAAATAATTTGTGATTATCAATTAAAAATATTAATTAATACATTGTAATCAATTACAAATGCTCAAAATACATGATGGATTTTTGAAAAATGGCTCCTATTGTATGGATGTCATTTGCTTTTTATTCTACATTTAGAAGATTATGTGAGGTATGATTGCGCAACATATTTGCAGTTACAACACACATAATATGTAGCCGAAATTTATTTATTTATTTTTTTTATACGGCGCTGTTATATTTTTATGCAACCCATACTCGTATGCAACTCGATGAGTTCCTTGTTGATCAAAGAGTTTTGCACACATACATATATTTATGCATTTCTATGTTTAAAATGCGAAAATGGTAATGTCGCGGCCCATCCGGTTGGTGGTAGGATGGAACGTCGTGAACTCTGGACTGTCGATACGCTATTCGTGCAGGATATGTGTTACAAGCGACAATTGTTTTTCAGCACGAACATAATTTTTGACAAAAAGAGAACTTCATATAAACTAGTTCTATTGCGAAAATGTATATTCATAAATGTCTAATTATCAAAATCCAAGAAATATGTGTTTTTTTTTCCTGTAAATACCAACAAGTTATATACTCTTATCGTACTGACAAAACTCTCCTCTTGATATGTGAAAAATATGAAGACTCGGACTCGCGTAGATGAGAGAGTACTTACTGAAAGGCATTCGAGCTAAAAATTAAGATCCTACAACCGAATCGAGTCATCTAAATTAAGCCACATCATGTGTAACAAATGGAAGACATCAAGGAAATGAAACGAGGACCCGCATTAATACACCATCATCATACGGAAATAATTGCATAACCAAATACGCATACGTATTTAGGAAAATAAACAGGCTATAAAAAGGCTAATCCTTGCGTCGTACAAAAGTTTGCACGAGGCGATCACATGAACACCAAAAGCCCATCACTTAATCCTTACGATCTTTAACGGGTCTTGCTTCAAAGCCACCCCCTTGTTTACTCTCGAGCGAGTAAGGCATGTAAGTACCCAAAATCCTATCCCACATCACAAAAAAGGGCTGCGAATAATTGTATTTGGTACCGTATAGCTGGTGGTGAACGTCGTGATACGCACTATTGTTTTGAAACAAAATGTGAAATAGATTCCCCGGTAGCCACAGCCCGCAGTGATCATCGACGGTCTTGATTGTAGCGAACGAGAAAAAGAAGATCGAAGTGCGCGGAGACATGCCCGAGAGGAGGAAAGAGAGGGCCCCTCCGACGGTGTCGAGGAGGAGACCCTCTATCGGGTGGTTGTATAGAGCTCCAAACGCGTATGGGACTATGAGGCGGTGGTGCTGAGAGTGGATGTGCTTGTATAAGTACTTGTTGTGATGCATATACCGATGCATGAAGTATTGCCACGTGTCTAAGACGAACATCGCGACGAAGAACTGCCTGAGGAGGACAGGGAGGGCTGAGTTTTCTGTTTGGGCTGCTTCGTCATTTCCAGTGACCTATATATGATAAAAAAAAATAGCTCGAATTTGAGAATAAATACTACTTGCAAGAAATTAATGGTTTCGGCGTTCAAAAGAATACCTAATAATTCATGGATGGTGGATTTTTTCGACTTTTGAGAGAAAAATATGATAGGTACTTGTACGTCCGATTGATATAAATAGGAAACAAAATTGGGTTCCCAATGGACGCAGAAAACATTTCCTCAGAATCTCACTCACAATAGGGAAATTCTTTATTTCGGAAAATCACACTAGAAACTTTTTTTTCCTTCATGGTAAGTTCGCACGGGAACCTTGCTTTTGAGAAGTTTTCTCACTGCCAGAAAACTCACAAAAATTAAGTTAAATCATGTTTGATCACTTTTTTTTATCATGCTAATACTAAGTGAAGTCATGTATTACACATTTGATTAGTTATAATATATGATCGTCGGTTTCTTTCTTCATTTATTTCCTTGTTTCCTCACTGTACCCGTCTCTACCAACTAAACCACCATTCCAATTCATCAATTCAGTTAATCATATTATCTCAAAAAATATAAAATCAAAGACAAATTACCAATCACCAAAGGAGAAATTGCCAAATGAAGCCACACAAATACAAATCAAGCATAAAAACTCAAGCAAATCAGCATGGTTGTCAAATTTTAACAAACCAAAAATGTCCTCTTTAATCTAGACAATTAGGGCTAAATTGAACATATTCCACAAAACTACCAAGGGCAAAATTGAAAATTTAAATAATCCCATTATCCCACATTAACTGATTCTATGCAAATCATATTTATCTCTTTTTCTCTCACCTTCAATTGCTATACAAATTATGTATGAATCTTTTCTTCAAATTATCAAACAAACTATATATCATGATTTTGTGGTACACGTGTATTTGTGATTTTTGTAAATTTGTATTTTATACGAGTTGCACACGGATTGCGTGTGTCCAGGTAACTGGTAATAAATAAATAAACAATAATTGCAACAAAAATAAAGACATACAGTGAACAAGATGATAGCAACAATGGCCTGAACAATCTGTTGGAGAAGAACACCTCTCACCACCATTGATTTTCCCACCAAATTCTTCTCATCTTCTTCCTTTTTTGAATGTAACCTGTAATTCTCAAACCATAATCCTAATATTATATATATACCTGAATATACCCAATACACCAAAATTGGAACAATTGTCCCCAACAACTCATCTGATACACCCAGAAAATACATATTTCCAAAAAATGAAAAATTATGCAAAAGTTAAATTTTTTTTAGAAGGGTTCAATTAGGAGGTTTTTTTTTTAATAAAAGAAAGGCAAAAAAGAAAACCCCACTTGAAAATATGCGGAAACTGGAAATTTTTTAAGGTTCAATTTGGTGGGATTTTTTTTTTTTT
>MKEJ01073623.1:0-16256 GCA_001753735.1 Embelia ribes | reverse complement strand
TTTTCTAAGATGGCACATTTTATTCTGTGTTCTAAGACTGCAAATGCTTCGCATGTTGCGAAGTTCTTTCGCGAAATTGTTCGTCGCCACGGGTTGCTATGCCGATAGTGTTTGATTGCGATGTCAAGTTTGTCAGTTACCTTTACAACTCTTAAAGTTTTCCTCTGCATTCCACCCCTATACTGATGGACAGGCAGAAGTGGTTAATCGCAATTTAGGGGATATGCTTCTTTGTCTAGTTGGTGATAAGCTTGGGACTTGGGATTTGGTTTTCCTACGGTCGAGTTTCAGTGTAATAGTTCCGTCAAACGCTTCACCGGTAAAAGTCCCTCTAAAATTGTGTATGGGTATGTCCTGTTCTAACCTGTTGACTTGGTTCCCTTACCTATTGATGCTCGTCCCTCCGCTTCAGCTGATACTTTTGCTAGTCATATTTGTGATCTTCATGCCGATATTTGGAGACTAATTAATATGGATAATGCATCTTATAAATTTGCTTGTGATATGTATCATAGGAAAGTTGATTTTAAAGAAGGTGATTTTGTTATGGTTCGTGTGCGTTCCGAGCGTTTTCCAAAACTCTTTTAAAAAGCTGCATGCTTGACCGCTGGCCCTTTTCGTATCTTACGCAAATTTGGACCGAATGTATATTTTCTTGAATTACCTGCACATATGAATATTAGTTCCGTTTTCAATGTTGAGGATTTGTTTCCTTACCGAGTCACTTTCGAGCCTCTACTTTTGTCCCCTAATCTTTCTGCAGGTGCTGGTCCTTTGTCACCCATTCAGACCCCTATTCCCCGCCTTCCACTCGTTTTCCCCTCTTGTTATGGTATTTCTGATGTGCTTGATGTTGAGGATGTGTGTTCTAGTAATGGTGGTTTTCGCCGCTACCTCGTCCGTTGGAAGGATCGCCCTCTCATTGATGCTACTTAGACTACCAAGACTGAGTTTCTCTAGTTGGATCCCGCTCTTTTGGATGCTTACCTGAAAGTTTATTCACGAAGATTTAAAAATAATTAGTATTTATTTGATTTGATTTTATATTTTAGTATTTAAAAAACTTCCCTCTTATTATTAGTTGTTTCCGTTTTTTCATTAGTTATTTCCTTTTATGTTTTGACTTTTCCCTATAAATAAAGGGGCCACAGATAGATGGTTTATTTTTGATGATTGAATTGAATATTGAGAATATTATTTGCCGTTTCTCTTCTTCTCTTATTTCTTTTATTTTCTCTAAATTCCCCTCTTCTCTTTTTATAATGTTCCTGAGTTCAGTGTTGATTAATTTTCGTATTCAGTTATACATCATCATTACAATTGTTCCCTTCAATTAATTGATAATTGTGACTATACTTTGCTCTTGTTGTGTACTTTTATTGAAGTTGGATTTTCATATCATGTAATAGAACATTGGCACTTGGCACTAATGGATTTGCTGTTGGTAACTGTTGATTATTGCATGTGACTATTATGTCTTTCTTTGCGTAATTTTTGGGCATTTTAATTGTTATAGAGGTGATTTGAGTCGATTTTATAATGTTTTGTTTGTTGAGTAGGTAGATTTGATAAAACATCGTTCAAGTGAATTATTCATTACTTTTCACTCCTTTACATGCTTTTGAGATACATGATATAAATGCATTTGATATTTGCTTCTTTCAAATTAAACGGGGGGCAATTCGTAAATGTTAAGGTTCCCTTTGGTTAATGTTGGGAATATTATTTTACTGGTTCTGAACGAGAAACTCTGTAGGAAATGTGTCTAGTGAATTGATTGCATAAAAAACTTCCAGTTTTATTGAATTTCAAAATAATTTTTTAATAGGGTTTGATAATTCTTTGACATGAATTGAAATAACAAAAGAACTATGGAATTCTTAGGAGTTCAATAGTGTTACTGAAACCAGTGAAAACGAGAAAGAAAACCGAAAATGAAAATTTTGAATAAGAACTACATGTTCCTGCAACAAAGTTAGATGTTCCCTATGAATATTTTTTGTTTCTTTTCATGATTTTAGAACTGTATTTCTTTTGTAGATGTTGTTAAATCAGCAATAGGTTTCGGAGTGTTTGCAGCTCTTCTGTCATCATGGGCATTTACGTTCGCCATTGGAGGGGAGCATCTCTTCGGCCATGTCTGGAATGACATGGTAATGTACAACGTTGCTGTAAGATATGGCTTGACTGGTTGGATCTAGTTCAGTATTACCCATTGCCACATTCTTGAACTTGTATATTTATAATACTGATGATTCAGTGACCTATGACTTGTACCTGATTATGAATTTCTCATCGTAGTTGTGGATTATGCCAAGCATAATGAAATTGATTTTATACTTTAATCTTGAAAAGAGAACTAAGAAGAGAATATGGATGGAAACTAGGTTTTGGTCAGTGATTTAGATTCAATTTTGAAGAATCATTTTTATGGTTGTGATTTAGATTTGGGGTTTGTGTACACGATGTTACGGTGTCAGTACTACTGCAACTCATCATGGTGGATTTCCAATATTTTCATTAATCAATCCGAAGTTGTATCACATATGGCTATGTGGTAACATGGACATTTTGTTTTGCAAGGCTATCCAATTAAATCCCTTGTTTGTTTTTAATTTTATGTTTCACACCGTACTATGGACTAATGGGTTATTTATACTATTTATGACATTGCTGTATCATCATTTCTGGCCATGTGATAATGTGGCTATTTGTTTCGCAAGACTATCCAATCAAATACCATCCGTTTTAATTTTATGTTTCACACAGAGCTACGGACTAATGGGCTGTTTATGCCATTCCTAGAAGGAAGCAGTTGTTCCACTGATGGAGTGGATTGTCAGTTCCCGTTCTGTTGGATTATCAATTCGTGTACCAACAGTACGAGGGAACTGATTTCTAGGACCAGTAGAAATGCTCCAAAAAAAATTATAATTTCTGAAGATTTGGATAGACATTTGTTCACTTTTATTATAGACTCACATGATGTAGAAAGTGAAGGGCGATAGCTAAATGCAATAGAAAGCTAGAAAGTGAGAAAAATGCGACTAGCGGTACTAGATTCAAAGGGTAGTGTAGGGGTTACAACTGTCTTGAAAAATAAACTAGTGTTGGTGAATAAACCCTATTTCTTTCCTCACATGAATCATGAATGAAGTAGAGCGGCTCTTTCTCACGACTTAGTGGTTCACTCTTAATTTTGACTCAGAAATCAAGTTAAGCATTTTTGGAATGAAGATATGGCTGAGAGGTGTTCATTTGGTCTGCAAATTTATAGGATGATGCATGACCCGCATTTGTTCCTGCCTTTTACCTGCAACCTGTACCACACTTCACCCACGCCCGTAGCAGGAAGGAGTGGGTATGGGTCTAAGACCTAGACTGGAAGACCTGCCTCACAAACCTGCGCAACAATGGCAACCATCTCCTTTGATATAATGGTTCAATGCCTAAAAAAGACACTTCATAGGATAGTTTTTATGTACGAAGAAAATTATAAGACTTGCTATTATCTTTTATATATTATTCTTCTTATTTACTTGGCCAATATCTATTCAACAACTGTTCATCATTTACCATCGATTAAATGTAATTTGTAACGAGCCGAAAATTTCGAATAAATTTTTCGCATTCATAATAATATTATCGAATTGTATAATATTATTAATGTATCATTGTAGAAGTTTGAAGTTTCAGCATGAGTGCGAGGCTTTACAATTGTTGACGAAGATGCTGTGACTTTATGATAGCACGAGCAGGGAAGTATAGTGTAATAACCTTACTAGATGTATAGAGTAATTGATGTGAATAGAATGGTGTGAAATTTAGAGATGGCTTTGGCAGTGAACAACTCCCGTTTGAAAATTTCCTTCTTGCCGTTCAAACGGTAGTTCCGTTCGAACGGTGCTTTCTTGCCGTTCAAATGGCAATCCCGAGTAGGGCCCAGTCACTTTTTTCTCTTTTCTGCGTGATTATTGCCTATTTTTCCATTTCCAGCAGATGAAATTAGACGAGAGAGAAGGGGAGAGTCACCTTTTTTGCTCAACCTTTAGAACTCGAATTGATCTTGCTACGGGGCTCGGTTTTGAAAAATAAGCGGATTTTCTTCATCCTTACATTGTAAAGATCATTTCTACGTAAGTTTTTCTATCTCTCTCGTTCGTTAGAATTGCATCGTTTTTCATGCACTTCTTTGATATTCTTGTTCCTCTTGATGAGTAGAACAACTTTAAATGTTGGTATTTGACGATTTGATTTCTTTTGTTAGATCAAATCAAGGGGTGAAGAAGAGGTGAATTTGAGGCTTTTTCCTTAGGAAATCTTGAAGCGACTTCTATCGCATTTCTAGGTACGGTAGTTAACGAATTTTAAGATAAAATTGATGACTTTGATTATATGTAGATGTTATAAAATGGTGTGAATGTATGAATTAGTGCAAGTGAATTTAGACATGATGAAAATGTCTTCTATGGGTAGTACTTTAACAAATTGACGTGAATTGATATGTGATGTAGGCATAATGTAGACATAGGTTATGCAAGTGTATATGTGTAATTGGTGGTGTATGAGTAACATGAAATTTAATGTAAGCTTTATTATTATTATTATGATTACTTATAGTAGTTTAAATTCATGATAATTGATTAGCTTACATTCATGTTGAAGTGTAACTTTATGATTTACATGTTCATGCATTGTGGTTATAACATGTTCATTTCATTATTAAATGCATTGCATTTCATTCTTATGGTGGTATAAATGTGGTTTATGAAAGTAGTATTTTTGAAAGAAATGTGTGGCGTGTAGGCTTTCTTTAAAAAATTGGAACGATTTATAAAAATTGTGGTGAGCAATGAGGTCATTCAGCTTTACCGTGAAAGTCGGGAAACTAGATATGAGATTTTACCATTAACCATGCTATAGATTGGGTGGCGGTTAATGAAGACTTTGATTACATCATAGAGTGGGTGGCGAATCTTAATATTTAAAAATATGGTGAATTTTGTTCCAAAATATGTGGTGGTGGTGTGTGTGTGGGCTGGGGTGACATTTATGATCATACTCATATTTATGTTCATGATATTTATACATTTCGTTATGTAGTTCATTTATATGCATATAGGCTAGTCTCTCTTTTATAGTGGAGTTACTTGGCTAACCATTTGTTTTCCGTTTTTCTTCCTATATATATGCGTGGTATTATAGTTGCGAAGGCGGGTCCAGATCATATGTAGAGGCTTTGGATATAGTGTTCATATTTTTGGCGCACATGTTAGCGTTTTCATTTTATGTACTTTATTTTGATGTGTAGCGCACTCTGATTTTAGTATTGGTATTGTACAAAAGTATATGTATGTTTTGACTCTTGTACACGAGGTGAAAAACATATTTATACATTCTTTTTTATTATTTTGGCAAGCATACAACTTGATTTTGTATATGTAAATAGAGGGTTTGCTGTTATTTGTAAGTGGGGCTGTATGATTATATATATACAGATTTTTGGAGATTGTATTTATGAGTCATATTATGTATATTATGGTAGGATAATTTGTATTCGGGAACGAGTTGTAATAGTTATTGTATTTCTGTTCTTTTATTCTCACGTCCCTGGGTCACGAATTTTGGGACGTGACACGATTTTCCAGAGATTTTTCTGTGAATATATTGGATTGGATCTTGGAGTCATTCATTCCAATTAATCATTTGCGCGAGTGAAATATTGGTTTTAAGACAATGTTTCACGACATTTCAATATTTCAAGCTTGCTTTCTATCTTAATTTACTTTACTTTTGATAATTATTATATACTGTCCTACAATCTT
The DNA here is from genome assembly GCA_001753735.1 of Embelia ribes. NCBI lineage: Eukaryota > Viridiplantae > Streptophyta > Magnoliopsida > Ericales > Primulaceae > Embelia > Embelia ribes. The sequence continues at coordinate 10,431 of MKEJ01073623.1, read as the reverse complement.
TTAGTACGAAAAATATTATAAATTATTTATACAAACACTAAGTGTTTAGAAAGTGTAACTTTAAAGACTTTTTAATAACAATCTAAAGCCAATATTCACCGAAAATGAATAGAAACTTAATTATTAAATAAATCATGTAATGATTTCTGACATAGTAATATTATATGCCAAAACATGCAATTTTTGTTGAAGAAAATCGTTTCCATGGCCGACATATAATGCTCCGTTTTGCTACAAGAATTTCTTGCGAGGGGATGAAAAATTCCTTCATAAAAAAAAATATGAATGTAGAAATAAGAAATTTTTTTGTTTTATTTTTCCGTCATAAATCCTTATACCAAAAGCAAAATAAAGGTGCAGATCTTAGCAACCATAATAGAAATGACCAAAAAAGAAAACAACCAAAGACCTAGAAACGAATGGATATCGCAACTACGTGAAATGGTCACTCTCATCTTAATTCTTTTTAATTATGTTTTATTTTTTTGCTTTTTGTTTCCTTTAGGAAGAAAATAATTGCAAATGATGGATGAATGTGCAAGTAGTTAGACTTTCACCTTCAGAAATTATAATACGCCTCTGGTAGTTTGTTTCTAATCCAGTTATTAACATGTTAAGAAGTTTTATAGTTTCAGCTACTTTTAGCTGTATTATACAATTCATCATTAGTATATTTTTCATGTTTGCATGTTAAAATAGAAGCCATACGTAAAATTCATATTACAGATTTGTAAAATCAACTAAAAATGAACGATTCCATAGTTAATATGGTAGTACAATTATCATGTTATAGTGTGTGAGACTACATTACCAAAAATTATAATATGCCTATTTGGCTGTCTCCGAATTTCCATAGGGTTCGTATTTAATAATTAAATATTTTCGCAAAGTTTCTCCAGAAAAAAAGAGATGATTTGTACCTATATAGCTCCACAAAGCTAGGCCCTCCAAATTCGAATTCCTATATTCACCACTTGTTATAATAAGTTTAGCTTGTGATGAATAAATAATTAGCGAAGACAAAAGTTTATATAAGAGCACTGTGTCCTTTGAGTGGATAGACGGCATAGTATGCCAATTCATGATAAGTAGTTAGACTGTTTGGAGCAAACTATATAAAATCAGAAGTGAAAAAGATAATATGGAGAATACAAGGGTAAATAACAAAATCATTAGCGGCATTCAAAATTTTTCGTCAAGTGTAAGTATTGATATATAGCCGGATCTTTTCAGCATGACATATATACTTATTTAATGATTATTTGATGAGACCCACATATTTATTTTATTTTTGCCATGCTAAAAATTCCACATGTATAACAAATTCTAAACTGTTTACGGATGAATAGAAAATAGGCCTATAATATTTCATTTTTAGTTAAGGATGAAAGATAATTTTCTTTGATAAAGTATAGGAGACCTTTACTCTTTCCAATTATATGCCATAGAATAAAATTTGAGAACCAAAATATTCACTAACAACAAATTATAGTAGTTATAATTATTTAACAACACATTCACGGCGAAGTCAAACGCAACATTTCATGCATACACATTTAATTTGTCATTATTTTGTTGGACTAAGAAAAAACTTGAGACACTACCAACAATAGAAAAATCAAGAAGAATGGCAATTTGTGAATTAGTAAAATTTCCAGGGGCATAGAAGTCAGAACACTTTCTAACGAATCTTTCTCAATAACACCGCCACACCCATTTTCAAAATAATTCAAAATTACCCCAAACGCTTCTCTTTCAGCTCACTGAGTCAATCTTAGGTCACCCAAAACAACTCACAAACCCAATCCAATCTAGAGAGAGAAACTAGTGAGATACGAAAAAACTCAATGCATACGAAATACCCAATTGGCTAATTTTATTCTCTGATACTCCTTTTCCCCAATTTTCAATTTTCTTTCTTTTTTTAAAGAATTGATTTTTAGGGTTACTGCAAATTGAAGCAACGGCTCTATTGAACCTATTACTTTGATTGAAATCTAAGGCTTATCCTTCTTCATCATCCTCTCTCTCTCTCTCTCTCTCTCTCTATCCAGAGACTGATCTATTCAAATGTTGTCCAAGAACCAGAACAGGCCTCCTCCTCCAAGCCCTTCAAATGTAAGGTTTGATTTTCCTAGATCTATAATTTTATTATGATTAGAATGTTAGAAAATTAAGATGGGTATGGTAGTATATTTTTAATTACGGTTTTTAAGAGCATTCACACCGGTCTTTCTCATTTAATTTTGATTTTATACAAATTCATTTTTCTTACATAAATGAATATTTTAGAAATCATACACCTGTCTTTCTCGACAATTTATTGAAAAAATTGGAGTAATTATACATTATGTAATAAATTGTGAAACTATGTTTTCCCCTAATCTTAACTGGGGTTTTATAACTTTAATGGGATTTTTTTTTTTGATGGAGAAATTATCGATGATAGATTTCCGCATTCAGAAATAAACTATAGTAATTCTCCTAATATTTCTAGAATCAGAAACATTGATGTGGAATATTTTGATGCAAGTTTCTCGAGTGAGAAATTAAATTAGAGAAATCTACTCCTTTAAAGAGACTGGAGTGAATGCTATTGGAAAATTAAGATGAGATGAATAATGCATTTTTCAATTGTGGTTCATAAGGTTGTAAAAAGATTGGGCTTTTTCCTGCGATTTGTGGTCAATCTCAATGAAAACTATCTGTTCTTGTCTGATTTGGAATATTTATCCATTTTATTACAAAAATTCAATTTCGCTTGGTGAATCATAAAAGTGGTTCTTTCTCTTTTAATTGTGGCAATTTATAATGAAGCTCAATGTTCAATTTATTGAATTTGATTTACCTTCCGTCTTCCTCTGGAGAGGAAGGACTAAAACCATACATACAAAACTTTATACTAAACTTTGGCTCAGTCTGTACTCTTCCTCCCCCCATAATCTTTAGCAAAGAGAAAAGAGAGCTAAAATGAATGCCTCTTTTTGGACATCTCATAATGCATTGCTTGTAACTTAGTAAAGAGAGCGGAATCGAGCGCAAGGCTCCCCAACTATCCAATTTCAATTATCTGAGTTTCTCTAAGAAATGCCTAGCTCGTAGCTTAAGTAAAGAAAGCAGAGTCGAGCGCAGGGTTCCCCAACTATCCAATTTCAGTAATTTGAGTTTCTCAAAGAAATGCCTAGCCGGTATGACCCGACATGATTTTTTACGAGTAAAAAATCTAGTCATTGTGAACCATAGTGCTTAGAGCATTCCCACCAGTGTTTCTAAAGGATAGTTTCTCATCATTTGATCTATTAATATGCTGCACCAGTGATTATATATTTCTTAGTTTCTAGAGAATTTTTCAGAAATGCCACCGTAGATTTCTTAATGGGAAAATCTACTCTTCACAATTTCTCTATTAAAAAAATAAATTTATTATCAGAAAAATGATGAAACCCCAGTTAAGATTCGGAAAAATATGTTTTTATATTTATTTATTATATGACATATAATTATTGTAATAATTTTTTTATAGATTTTATAGAAAGATTGGTGTAGTCAATTTCTAAAATGTGGACTTCTGGTAAGAGAAATTTGTTTCTAGAAAGTGAGATGTAGAAATTAAATAAGAAAGGCTGGTGGGAATGCTCTTATAACCAAATTGTAGGTTTTTTATTCTTTTGCCCCCTTGGTTTCATTTGAAAAATTGCAGGGAATTGAGATATTTTTTGGTCCCCTTCTGGTTCTGTTGAAAGTTTGAGTCTTTGATTGTGGGATTTGGTTTTTCGTCCCCTTTTTTTCTGTAGAGAAATTGTGTGGTAGATGATGATTCTATTGATAAGAGGAGAAAGATTGCCGCAATAAAGATGGTGGGTCACATCAGCAACAACAGAGGACGTCAGGCCTTCTCCATCGTGAACGGTGGCAGCGGGCAAGATCCCGCACCGTCTGTGGGGACTGCGAGTAATGCGGGGTCCGAATGTGGTGGGATTGAATTCACAAAGGAGGAAGTTGAGGCTTTGTTGAGTGAGAAGATGAAGGCAAAGAACAAATTCAGCCTCAAGGTGAGTTTAAGGTGGTTTGGACTAGTGTCAGATTGAAATTTAAAATTTTTGATGTTTCTGTTTTTGGGAGCCTTTGATTGATGTGTAGTTTTGATACTTACAGGAAAAATGCGACCAAATGATGGAATATATTAGAAGGCTTAGGCTGTGTATTAAATGGTTTCAAGAGCTTGAAGGGAATTACCTTTCAGAGCAAGAGAAGCTAAAGGATCTTCTAGAAGTGACTGAGAAGAAATGCACAGAGATGGGTTTGTTTGGTTCTTTTGCAACTCTATTGGATTTTGTTGGAAAGTTTAATGGGTTATTAATGTAATTTAATTGCCTGATCTTCAGAGTTGTTAATGAAGTCAAAGGAAGAGGAATGGGATTCAATAGTTACGGAGCTAAGGAAAAACAATTTACTTTTACAAGAGAAGCTTACAAATGAAGAATCTGATAAGTTGGTAAGAACATAGAAGCATTTACATTGTTTGGTGCTGTTATGTGCTTTTCTTTATGAAATGTTATAATAGAAGGATTGAATCTTTGATGTGAAACTTAGGCTGCATTTGAAACTCTTGCCAAAGAGAAGGAGGCTAGAGCTGAAGGAGAGAGATTGCAGGCTTCACTATCGGAAGAGCTTCGAAGTGCTCAACGAGAGAACTTGAGCGCTACTCAGAAGGTACTACGAGATCTTCGTGTATTTCACAAGTTTTATGAATCTGCTTCGCTAATCATTTGGGTTGGTTGGTTTCTTCAGATTTCATCACTTAATGACATGTACAAGCGTTTGCAAGAGTATAACACTAGCTTGCAGCAATACAACAGCAAACTCCAATCAGAACTTGCTTCGACCAGTGAAACACTTAAGCGAGTGGAAAAGGAAAAAGCATCAGTTGTTGAAAATCTCAGCACCTTGAGAGGCCATTATAACTCAATGCAGGATCAGCTAACTTCAGCTCGAGTAGGTCCCTGCTTGTATGCTTGTAATGAACTGACAAATTTTATCTCTGGATCTGTTCTGGTGCTAATGAGGGGGTAAAACAAGTGAGTATTTTTGTGTGGATTGTTTTGTTAGGCTTTTCAAGATGAGGCTGTGAAGCAAAAAGAAGCTCTAGCAAGTGAAATTGGATGTCTCAGGGGAGACTTGCAACAAGTGAGAGAAGACCGTGACCGACAATTGGCACACGTGCAAACTTTAACAGCAGAAGTTGACAAGTACAAAGAATGTACTGGAAAATCATTGGCTGAGTTGGATTGCCTGACATCAAAATCAAACGAGTTAGAGGTGCATTTTTTATTTATAGTCCTTGTTCATAAACATATGTTATGCTTTCAGTTATTAACCTGTAGAATTTTGTTTGTCACCATTAGGGGAGATGTTTGTCTCAAGGTGAGCAATTAAGAACGTTACAGGATCAACTTTTTGCTGCGGAAAGTAAGTTGCAGGTATCATCAATTTTCAGCTGGATTTTTGAAACTTTAAATGATGAATTTCTATAATATTTTATGTCTGTTGAATCATGTACATTTAATGTTTACTATGTATACGCTCCATTTTCAGTTGTCAGATCTCTCAGTAATGGAGACAAGAACAGAATTTGAAGAGCAGAAAAAACTTATTTATGAACTGCAAAGTCGTCTTGCAGAAGCAGAAGTGAAAATTGTTGAAGGAGAGAATTTACGTAAAAAGTTACACAACACAATATTGGTAATTTTTTCTTCTGAAGAAAATTTTCGATAGTTTACAAAACTTTGAATGCTAAATTCAGTGTCTTTCAGGAGCTGAAAGGCAATATCAGAGTTTTCTGTAGAGTTAGGCCCTTATTGCCTGATGACAATACAAGCGCAGAAGCGAAAGTGACTTCTTATCCCACGGCAACAGAAGCACTTGGACGGGGCATTGACCTGTTAAGAGACGGTACATACGTACACCATATCACAAAATTGTTAATAAAGTAGTTCTTTTCCTCTTTGCGTCCTTGTTTCCGGACTTGATTATATGTTTTTTGCTGTCAACAGGGAAAAAGCATTCTTTCACATTTGACAAAGTGTTTGCTCCTGATACCTCACAAGATGATGTTTTCGTGGAAATCTCTCAGCTAGTTCAAAGTGCTCTTGATGGCTACAAGGTTATTCATTGAGATTTTTTTTGTTTTACTTGTTATTTGGATAAGCGGTGCTGAAAGCTTGCTATGGCAGAATTGCAATATAACCAGCGATGTACAGTGACCCAAATTTGGAAATCATAATTTTAATACTTCAACAATATGCTTTACGTGCTTGTGCTTGACACTTGACACCAAATAAGTATAATTTTGGGGCTTATGTACAGGCAAGAAAGTTTTCCTTTGTCTATCTCCAAAAGACACACCTTCTGCACTTTATGATGAAAGGACACTGAAGCAGTAAATTTTGATCCTTTTCAATACTTGAACCTCAAATAACTGAATCTAATAATTTTTACCAAACTTCACTACTTGTAAGCCACAACCGAACAAGATCAGTATGATCTACCAACTACAGGTATGGTTTTATCCGCAAATGCCTATAGGAAATTAGTCCGTAGGTTTTTTAATTGTCTTAACCTTTTTTTCCTTTGTGCTATGTTCCTTTAACATGTAAGAACTTTAATGGCTGTCACTATTGTTATTATACTTCTGTTTGACCTAAGGAAAGTATGCAGAGATAAGAAGCAGATCTTCATATGGTTTTATGCTTTGATAGACTTGAAGGATAGTTATGAGATATGTGTAAATAATATATTGTTGTTTTTTTGTACAAAAGAAAAAGGGATCGACATAACTGTAAATATTAAGATAAGTAAGTTGTGCTAAATTGAGATATTTATTATGTCTTGTATGATCGATTTATACCAATGAGGCCAAAATATAAAATTCAACCGTTGTGAGAATAGGTTGCTGTCTTCTATGCTAGAAGCTGCTGTGGTAAGTAAAAGCTAAATGAGAATGACTTTGGTCTTCCTATGTAGGTCTGCATTTTTGCATATGGTCAAACTGGGTCAGGCAAGACCTACACCATGATGGGTAGGCCGGGAAATCCAGATCAGAAAGGTCTAATACCTCGGTCATTAGAACAAATTTTCCAGACCATGCAATCTCTGAAATCCCAAGGATGGAAGTACGAATTGCAGGTTTGTAATAGTTATATCTGATTTTTATTCTCTCGGTTACTTTGTATTGGAAAGTACAGTTACGGTATAGGATTGAATACTGATGTTATCAACACATGTAGGTGTCAATGTTGGAAATATACAATGAAACAATACGTGATTTATTGAGTCGGTCGACTGATACGCCACGAACAGAAAATGGTGCTTCCCTGAAGCAGTATGCAATTAGACACGACCCCAATGGCAACACCCACGTCTCTGATTTGACTGTTATTGATGTTCACAGTAGTAGAGAGGTTTCTTATCTCTTGGACCAGGCTGCACGAAGCAGGTATTCAACATTGAGCATGTGTTCGTTTCACTTTTTCCACCTTGAAGAAGTACCTGTCTATATTTTCATTAGGCACTGCATATTCATTGCTAAGTAAGCATCTTTAGCAGACTTGCGGTAGTCCATATTGGTAGATTGTGCTCCTTTTTCCACACACTCACATATGTGTATTTGGAGCTACTTGGTCCAAAGAATGTGATCACTTATACTTTGCCACTCTTGTTCCTGCTAGGTCTGTTGGCAAGACACAGATGAATGAGCAGTCCTCAAGAAGCCACTTTGTGTTCACTCTTCGCATATCTGGTGTTAATGAGGTATGGATACTTGTGCTTTTGAGTTTCTAACTATTGAATACATCTAGCACTCAATGCTGACCTTGTTATATGTAGGTTACTGAACGACAAGTCCAGGGCATCTTGAATCTCATCGATCTTGCTGGTAGCGAACGTCTATCCAAGAGTGGGTCCACTGGCGGAACACTTCTGGAAACTCAAGTACTAAAACAGAAATTTCTATGACTATAAAATCTTCACACTATTTTCGAAATGATCTTTCATAATTGAACATTTTTTGATCTTATACAGTTCATCAATAAGAGTTTGTCGTCCTTGAATGATGTCATAACTGCTTTGGGAAGAAAGGAAGATCACATTCCGTTTAGAAACTCTAAGCTAACATATCTTCTCCAGGTAAATAGCCTTAACTTCGAAGTTCCTTTTGTTAGTCTGTATTGAAGGAGACTCGCTTAAATTCACAAATGGCATGATTACTTACTACTGAAGAAAACACGTATAAGAATTAAGAAGTAAAATAGGAAATACAAGTGAAATGTTTGTAATGTCTTAATTTCCCAAGAGTATGTTAGAAGGACCTTATTACTTGATATCGAGCTCCAAAAATGTCTCAAGAACCATATTACTGGAGTTCTCTTTTGTTGCATAAATAAACCAATATCTGCTGATGGATCAATGGGTTTGCAGCCTTGCTTAGGTGGAGACTCGAAAACTTTGATGTTTGTGAATATATCTCCAGAACCTTCTTCGGTTGGGGAATCACTATGTTCCCTTAAGTTCGCAGCAAGGGTAAATGACTGTGAAGTTGGGACTGCTCGAAGACAAACCAACAATGCACGCTCTTCAGATTTTCGATTGAGCTATGGCTGATTTTTTTAAAGTAATTTTTTCTCATTTAATTTGAAATAATATTTTTGTTTGACCATATGTGGCATTTGATTTTTTCGCAATATTTCTAACATAGGTTGCTTGTAATTTGTATATGCAAGAAGAATATTGTGCTTTGTAGTAGTTACTTTATTCTTTTTCGCCCATTATATCATTGAAATTTGTGTGGTAAATATCGGGTGCAACTTTATTGTTCCCATGTTAACATTTGTGTTTCTCACTGTTGCATTAATTCTAATTTCAAGGTTATCGTTGTGGACGAAAATAGATGGTAGCTAGCTATACAACAAATTTACTTGGCAAATTTTGTCGGCACTGTATGGTACTATTTTTTAAAACGTGTTGGCAAATTTTGTAGTGCAATTTTTCTTTTTTATGTAGCTAAAATTTTAATGTAGCCATCCAAATCCGGTATGCTATGTAGTGTCAGCTAAAATTTTTCTTTTTGTGAATATGTAAATTGTTTGATTAAGAGACTGCCATGCTCTTGCTTCATGAAGTCCTTTCAGGACAATTATTATGATTTGAGAAGAAATTAATATTATTATTTTTTAAATCTAAAAAGAATTATAATTTTTATTTATAGTAATTTATTTTTAAAGTATAGTAATGCTGTACAAAAATTCTTGTATTTAGTTGGTTTCCTTTCCTTAAAGCCACCAAAAGTGGAAAATGATTAAGAAAGAAGTAGCTCTTCAATATTGAGACTGAGACTCTAACTACCACCAAGTACAAAACAAAAATTCAGTGCTAAAACTCTAAAATCAAGACTGGAAGTAAGGGGGCTCCTTAATTATACCTTTTTTTGGACTTTTAAGTTATTGGATCACTCTGCATTAGTATGTGATCCGATAAATAAAAAGCCAATTTGAGCATACAATTAAGGAATGATTCTCTCTTCCTCGAGACTGACCAAACCCTAGGAACGCAAAATGCAGGGTTGGTTGGGTGCATAAAAAATTATTAAGGGGTTAAAATAATTATTGGAGCCTTGGAGGGGCTAAAACCATAAAATATTAGATATGAAAGGGTTTTGTTAAAAGAATATATGTTGTTAGCCAACATTTGATTTTGTCCCCACTTGTATTGTAAATACAAAATTACATGCAGAGAGAGAATCAATGCTTGTCACTATATTCTATATCAAATTTCACGAGAAGTAAAAATGTGATGTTCCATTTTGGACCACATGTAGTGGGATATGATGATGTGTATTTATTTGGGTATGGCAAGGATTTAATGCCACTCAAAAGTCTCAAACGTACACTCTATCTAAAAGCATTTGCGCAACAATATTTGCAGTAGGGACCTCTCTCTCGTAGGGTGCTTTCATGTTCTATCCACATGCTTCAATTGCTAAAGGAAAATGACATTTCTTTTACCATACTTCATCAACAAAGAGATTAAAAAAAAAGAAAAAGATTTTACACAACTAATATAATTTTTGATGATTGGGGCACCATTTTGATGGATTTAGGATTTTAGACAAGTAAACTCCAACATTGAGGGTACAGTTTTTTTAATCGTTTTAGGGGGTCATTTCTGGGCTAATATTAAAAAAAGGCTACAAAATGGACACCTAGTAATGGGCCTTCCAAGCCCACAAGCATCCATGGTCAACGCGGGTCGCCTTGTTCCCCATCTCTCTCTCTCTCTTTCTCTCTTGGCGCTCTTCTTGTGTATATATATATATATGTTTTAGTGGAAATTTCATTGAACATTTGCCACTCGTCCGATCAATATCCCCCTTTATTC
>MKEJ01073609.1:0-12197 GCA_001753735.1 Embelia ribes | reverse complement strand
AAAATGTAAACAACGAGCAACATTAAGGAGGTGTTGATGCTTGTGCTCCTCTACACCATTTTGTTGTGGTGTATCATTACAAATAAATTCGTGTAGCACCCCTTAAGTATCAAAAAAATCCTGAGTTTGATAATGAAATTCAGGATCATTATCAGTACAAACATGGCGAATCGTTGTATAATATTGAGTACGTGCTATGACAATTTTTTTTTAAAGATAATTTAATATTTCATATTTATAGTGCATTAAATAAATCTAAGTAAGGTAAGAGCATTTATCTACAATCATTAAAAAATAATGAGAGCCATTAGAAGAAGCAAATGTGTAATCACCCCCAAATATCAATAAAAAATCTTTTCAAAATAACTGTACTTGCAATAGGCAAACGTTGAAAACCTAATCGAGTATGTTTTCCCTTCTCGCAAGCATCGGAAATAGGATAATTATTACTAATAGGTAAGGTAACAAAATTAGGAGGACAAGAACGAGATGAATGACTAAGTCTTTGGTACCAAAGCTCATAAGTGGGAGAGGCTTGAAGTGCATTAGCAATAGGGGTAAATATTGGCTTGAAGTAGCAAAGGTTATTCTAGCGCTTACCTAATCCAATATGCCTCCAGGTGGTAATACCCTGAAAAATACAGGTAGGGGAAGAAAAAGAAATAGTGACATTAAGCTCTTTGGTTATTTGACTAACAAAAATTAAATTGAATTTAAAATCAGACAGATATAATACATTTTTTAAGGTGATAGAAAGAGAAATAGTAATAGAGCCAATGGATTGAACAGGTACCGGGATGCCATTAGCGACATTTACAAATTTCGAATTCCTATCATCAAGATAAAAGTCAATATTAGAAAATGTACAACAAGACATATTGTAATGTCCCGAAATTTATGGATAAATTTTTTGTGTTATTAAATAATATTATACGAGCTATAATATTTTTCCTCTATTGTATATATTGCGTAGTATCATTTGGAAGTAGTGAGAGAATTTTCGTGGTAGTGGTTTGGTCTTAGGAAAGGATAAAATGCGAATAAATGTAAGTTGTAATTGTGACAGTAGTGTGGCATTTAGGTCATATTTCTATAACCATAACTCCGATTGGGACCACAAATATCGTTGGAAAGATATTTCAATTATTTACAACTTTTATGTTTTGACAAGAAATTAACTCAATGCATAGAAGGGTCAAAATGAGCCCCAAAATATTAAGGAATACTTAAATATTTTACTGTTACTCGGCACACTAAAGAGGTGGGCAGGTATACCCAGGTGTGCTGGTACACCTACACAGGGGTACCGACATCCCATCAGAAGATGGGTGGGTCTGTTTGCTTTATATAAATGTCGGTTGCTTCACTTTTTCCCTTCACATTTTGATATACAAAGAGAGACCGGGGGAGGAAATGGTGATTTGAAGCCCCAAATTTTACGTCCTTAATTCATTTATCTTGGGAGCTTATTTGAAAAATATAAATATATATTTGGAGACTACGTCACGTGAGGATTATTTTGACGTAAGTTTCTATTTCTCGTTTGTTCGTTTTTTATTTCTTGGTTTCCGTGTCCATTGGGTAGGTTGAGACAAATTTGATTTTCTTTTTCTTCATTATGTAAGGATCGTTTTTATGTATAGGTTTGATATGATCCGGAATCATTTGCTATATAGATTCGAGAGTTGAAGTTTCGGGTATTTTCGGATGATTTCATCTCATTTTGTTGGTCATTTAGCTTCGAGGTATATACCTTTTCTACTCGCCATTATATTTTCTATGTGTTGATATAATTTCTCTCGTTTTGTTTTCTTGGGGACGATTCTTCAATTTTTGTACCATTCGTGTTTGGCGAAATAAATTTGGAAATATTTTCCTTATGTTGTATAGACTGTTTTTGTGTATAGGAGTACAATCATCCGAGTGGCGGAGCTTGAATTTTAGATGGCTGAAGAAGTGGTGATTCGGGTGTCGTAGGCGAGGCTATTCAGGATTCACAGAAGAAGAATTCCGATAACACTTTTAGAGGCATTCGAGGTACGGGCAGATTCAGGATCTCAATATACTTTGGAATCTTCGTTAGTATATTTACATATTTGGCATGCTGTAGGTTTCGGACATGTTATATTTTTGGAGAAATAAATAGGATACTTACATGGTAAAGACTCGTAGAGTCCAAATTATAAATCTATGACTGATAGCATAGATAATCGGGGCGTATTGGTAGTTGTTGTTACTACTTTGGTTATATATATATATATATAAGAGGCGTATGGATTTGACATCGTGGCACATTCGTGTTAGAGTTGTGATCTTCGTGATGGAATCATGACGCGTACGTACTAAAGTTGTAGTATGATTGGTGCATTCGTAGTATATATATACATCTCGTCACAATAGTTTGTACATATAATATATATATATATATATATATTCTCCTGGCGCATTCGTAGCGCATTTGAAACATTCGTGGTGTTCGAGATGTAGTCATGGCATTCGTGGCGTTCGAGACGCACTCATGGCATTCTTAGCGTTCATGGCATTTTGTACGCATAGCGTACTATAGTGGTAGTAGTCTACTACTTTCGTAGTATGTATATATATATATATATCCCTGCATACACACAACACACATATATATCCGTGGTATCTATGTTGGTGTCGTAGGTATTCGTGGCATTAGTATGTTGTAGTATGTTAGTGCCTCGTAGAGTATTAGAGACTTTTGTAGTGGAGCAGTGGCGTTTCGCTGCTATATATATAGAGAGAAAGAAAGATTATATATATATATATATATATATACATACCCGATAAATATTATATTGATTATCACATGATTTGGGTTTTAAAATACTTATGGGTTTGGAAATAGTGTTTTGGTAAATAAAAAAATGATATTTTTTTTATGGAAGGGGTATGATTAACTCGGGGAGTTTTCATATATAATTTTAAAAGAGTAAAAAAATATTTTTATCGGGGATGTATCTCTTCAATATTGAGAGTACATATTATACGAATTTGATGGACATATACCCTTCGGGGTGAGCACTTGAAAACTCTGAGTTAGGTACCCTTTGGTGCTAGCGCTTGACAGCTCTGAGTCAGAATCTAAACCCGGTGGCATGTATTACCTTCGATAGACTAGGTGGCATGCGTTGCCTTCGATAGATCCAGTGGCATGTGTTTCCATCGATAGACCCATAGGCATGAGTTGCCATGGGTGTGGGATGTGATGTGTTTGAGGAGGCCCAATATGCCTATGTGATGTGATATGTTCGAGGAGCCTCGATATGCTTGTTCGAGGAGGCCCAATATGCCTATATGATGTGATATGTTCGTAGAGAGGCTCGATATACCTGTTCGAGGAGCCCCGATATGTCTATGTGATGTGATGTGTTAGTAGAGAGGTTCGATATACCTATTCATTTATCGATAGTCGCATCTCCGTGGGTGACAGATTATTGAAGGCTTGGTTGCATCACTGCGTGTGACGAATTATAGTGTTGGTATATGAAATGATGTTCAGTGTTTCGGTATTTTGATAAGGGCATGGGATGTCCTGAGTTGAGAGGCCCATTCATAGTTAGAGGCATGAGATGCCTTCAGGTTTTGGGATTCATGATTCGGGATTAGGAATTTGGAATTCGTGATTCAGGAATCGGGGTTCGGTGCATTCGTAGTCGGAGGCATAAGATGTCTTAGTGATTCCATTTTCGGTCTAAGATCTGGTAGTAGTTGGCATACTTCAGTACCCGGTGTACTTTAGTATTTATTGCATTTTAGATTTTGTATTATTCATAATACTGATATAAGAAATATATTAGCATCGTAGTTATATGTTTCAGAAGAACTTCTAAGTTTTGCCTCATATTGTACGAGCATGTAGCTTGATGAGATTATGTATTTGCAGTATGGTCTGTTGCTTTCTAGATTATGTATTATGTATTATGTATTTATGTCGACGTGGACAACTGGTAGTGTTAGAAACTCATGTTATACATATATGTATTATGGCAGGATGTCGGGTTGTGGTTTGGTGATGACATATATGTGGTTATTATTCTATTTTTTTGTGTCTCCAAATTTATGAGAATTCAGGGCGTGACATATGTTGTGATAGTTGTATATCAATGGTCCATGAATTAAGTAAAAAAAAAATTAAAAATTTATACAGTCGGCAACAGGGGTAACCATCCTTATATTGAATTGGCTTAAAATCTTGTCCCATGTTATCAGCAACAGGGTAATGGACGTCATATGAACCAAGCTCTGATTGCATCTGCTTGTGCAACGGAGAACGAAACTGCAATGAGAAACTATGCAAAATTTCAATCACCCCTTCGACAAATCCTTTGAAATCTCACGTACCACTTGGTGCAGTGGTGAATGGTGTGCGGCGATGCGATATGGGTCACAACGGCAGTCGGTAAATATTCAAATTTTCGTAAATGCCTACATATTTGAAAAGAGGAAAATCCTCTCTTAATCTACGAATGATAGTCCATACTTTATATTTTAATTTTACAATGTCCATAAATAATTATTAATTTTGCAATTCGAGAAGGTAAAATTTAGCATATTGTCATTATTATCTCTTATATAGTTACTAAATACAAAATATGACAACTACTTTTAGGATGTGTTTGATAATTCATAATAAAATGATGAGATAAGAAATTATTTTTCTGTTCTTACAGAAAATTGTGTGCCATGTTAAATGAAGTTATTATTTATGAATGAATAAAAAAATATTTAAATCAATTTATATCTAGAGCAAGAGTAGTCATAAAAATGGAAGTCCTCTCGGTACAAGAATTTTTTTACAGGAATTACTGTACTTTCAAAAAAAAAATATTATGAATTAAGAACAAATTACTATTAGTATTTTTTTAATTTTAAAATAATTATAGCAACTTCTTCTTAATTTATAGTAATTTATCCTTGAAATATGGTAGTTCCATTTCTATACAAATTTATATACAAAAATTTCTTGTATTGAGTTAGCTTCCAATATGAAAGAAAAAAATTGAGAGAGATTAAGAAGGACAATGATACAAAATTACAACATATTAAATAAATATTGCAAAGTATTGCAATAGAATTGCAACTTCTTGAATATAGTTGCAATTAAAATGCTAGATGATAACATATTGGATAAAAATTGCAACATATATAATAAGGATTCACAAAAATAAAATTAAGTG
The DNA here is from genome assembly GCA_001753735.1 of Embelia ribes. NCBI lineage: Eukaryota > Viridiplantae > Streptophyta > Magnoliopsida > Ericales > Primulaceae > Embelia > Embelia ribes. The sequence goes on along the minus strand of MKEJ01073609.1, from coordinate 6,993 downwards.
GACAGGGAAGTTGCATGGATTCAAATTTATCCACTAGGCCTTTATGCAATACTTGGAGCACTGCCATTCAGCCATATCAAACAGGACAATACAACGGAAGGGTTGAAGATAATTAAATTTCAACCCTACGCCTATAAAGTGGCTGTAGTTTAGTGGTGAGAATTCCACGTTGTGGCCGTGGAGACCTGGGCTCGAATCCCAGCAGCCACAATTAATATTTTTGCCCATTTTCTGATCGAGAGTCTAAAAGATAATACTTTTTTTTAAGAGCGTGATTTTCCTATATACGGCATTGAGCATACAACCTACGTTTTTTACTTCTAATTTTCGACACAGAAGCAGTGGGTTTTAAATACGATCGGCCTTGAGCTTGCATTGGATAAACAGAACAAAAACGGGCGAAAATTAGCAAAAAGAAAATTCCAAGGGCGATGGTAAAGGCACTGGTAAATATATTGCTCGTCACAAGTTAAGCAGTGGCGCTAAGATTTATCGAATTAGGTATATTTTACAAAATGGACGGCTTAATTAACACAATAAAATAGATACAAATCTATCTAGCATCAAGCTCAGTGATAGTAAGCTCATTCACAGACCTTTGTTCTGATATAGTCTCCCATGGATCCAAAAGTGCTGCCTCTGGACCGAGCCTATTACGAAACGGAATGACACTTTCCATCTTTTTGGGCATGAAAAACGCGGGATGAGAAGGAAGGGAGAGACTGATAGAGGAGTCGCCGAGCATGTTAACAACCGAGTCCATGGTTGGTCTTTCTGCTGCATTTTCTTGTACACATAATAAACCAATATGAATGCATCTTAATATATCGTCTTTTCGAGCACTCGTGATCGTTGGATCGACTATATCCAACGCGGTATTGTTTTTCCAATTCCTCCATGCCTACGAAGTTCAAAAAAACGGTGATTATAGGTACATGAAATACTCAAAGCTTTTCAGTCAAGCAGTATTATAAAAGTTTCTATAGCTTCGTGATCTTGAATGTTTTCCAGTAATTAACAATCAATATATTAAAAAAAGGCGGCTCAAGCTTATTTACTCAGTTTCAAGTAGTATTTTTTTATTTTATTTTTTGCATGGAAACAATCATTAGTCGTGCAAATACAAGTAAAAAACTTGAATTATCAGAAGATTTCCTACTTACGTAACTTAGAAGGTTATCACCGTTGGCTTTATCATGGAAGCAAAATATCTTACGACCGCTCAAAATCTCCAATAATATCACGCCGAAGCTGTAAACGTCTGACTTAACCGAGTAGTAACCGCGCTTAATATACTCTGGAGCCATATATCCGCTGCATATCAAAAACAAAAAGTATATATATATATATATATATGAACTTGTTGTCGGAAATGATGGGTTCATATTTGATAGATTATGCTTTATATCGGTGCAATACTTTTATTATCAATAAAATATGAACTCGTTCCTAACAGCTAGTTGAACGAACTCGCCATTCCTAATGGCAAGTTCATGAGCAGGTTTTGATAAATAGTTTCAAAATAGGTTGGTTTTATAGTAAATAAGTTTGGTTTTCCGTGAATGAATTTGAAAGCCGGTTGATTTCGGTACTTTTCAATTAGTTGATTAGCTAAGGGTAGGGCTTAGAGTAAATGTAAAGATGGGGAATTGATATTTTGCTTGTTAAAGGGCACTGAATTCGGAAATGTAGGTGTGTAGATTTTTGTATTTTCTATGTGGGTTCGAAGGAAATATGAGCTAAAGAGACACTTGGAGAGTAAGTGAAAAAATTGAGCATAAAATGGGTATTTTTATCATTTGATCCTTTTCATGTGGTTCTGGTTGTGAATCAATGTTTTGCTTGCAAAATGATGACTAATATTGAAAATGTGGGTGTTGTAGCTTTATTATGTTTTCTATGTGGGTTAAAAAGTAACGTGGAACATTGGGTACTACTGTTGATTTATGGAATCTATAAGCAGCTTCATGAAGGGGACTTGAGAAGTGAGGAAAATTTGGCAGTTTTATTATATTATTTTCATCCCAGTTTTGTTTGGATATCCATGTTATGCCTGTAAAATGTTGAGTGGTTTTTGAATTTTGGGTGCTGTTACTTTATACAGTTAGTATGTGGTTTGCAGCTTTGCATGCATTTTCAGCGTGGAGTATAAAGAAATACTGAGTGGGTACTGCTGATTTGTGGATTTTATTAGTATAATTGAGAAATTAGAAAACTAATTATGAACTTGGTTGAGCGAATGCTGAATTTAGCTCTTTCCAGCCAGATTTCTTTCTATTCCTGATCATGTAAAAACTTCAAAAATTACAGGGAATATTAAGGCCATTGTTGGCTTTTAGGTTCTCAATGTGAATGTCAATACTTTTATTATCTAAATGTTTTCTTGGCAATCAACCTATCATGTTTTGTTTGGGAACACAGGGATTGAAATCAAGGTTTTGAATCTTTAAAAGTGTACTTTTTTCGTCAACTGCAAGCAAATGTGCTGTTAGTTGAGCAACTAAAGCTTAAGTATTATATATTTCAAATGGTTAGTGTACAATCATGATCTGAAATCCACATATTACAATACTTCTCCAATGGATTTATTGTTATAAAGTTCAAGTCATCCCATTTGGATGAGTTGCATTGCCTTCATATTCAACCCTAAAGTTCCAATTGATTTCAAATCCCTTAATCAGAACGCATGCTGAAGCTACGAAGAACGTGGTTTTGGATTTGGAAAATTGTGCTTATTTTCATGTGGAAGCAAACTACCTTTTTTCAAATGCTAATTTAACCAAGACTAGAAAAACACGAGTTTAAAATTTTGCTATATGGGTCTCTTTTTGGTATGCTCACTTACTTGGTCAGAAAGCAATACTAGCATGTCTGTCTGAGTACTGAGACATGGATTTTTCTTTCTGTGTTTCTGTTCGATGCAGGAATCAGCTCGAGGTGCTATTGAAATTGCCAGCAAGATTTTTCCGGAAGTAGAATGTAAGTGGGAAGATACAGGCCTTGATGAGATTATTCAAGATGGTTCCATTGTTGCTGTTGCAGTGGTTCTTGCTGGACAAACTCAGGCATCTTTCTCTCCCTTGATTAGTTAATCTTTGAACATCCCTCCTTCTCTCTCTCTCTCTCTCTCTTTCTCTGTGTGTGTGTGTGTGTGTTTGCGGGTCTTTCTCCCTCCTCCGGTTTCCTTTGTCATTTAATTCTTTTATACTTTTTCTCTGAATTAAAAAAAAATATATATCGAGGACAATAACGAATCTGCTTTGCTGGTACTATATTGTTGTCTGAACAATGCATTTAGGTGGACATGGCTCTACGGTTGCTCAAGGCTGGGAAGCATGTTCTTCAAGGTTTTTTGAGATTCTAGTTAGAAATGTATAATGCACTTAGTTCATAAACTTTGCTTATATCAGTGTTCTTGTACGAATTAGTCTAGATTCATATTATATATTTTGCATCTTAGACTAAGCTCACAATTTAACATTTATTTGTTTTGGCATGGCTTTCATATTTGCTCGGGTGAACTGCGAATCTGTAGAGAAACCGGCCGCAGCTTGTAAGTTAGACACCTTTCACTTGTCTTATCTCCAGTATATATTCTTTAGCTAGCTGCATATTCATATACTGTGGCATAGAACTCCAAAATATGGGTAAGGAGCTCAGAGTAATGAAATCAGCCCATATTTGTAATTAATAACTAGATGAATGTATTGCTTAATTTCGTTTCCTGTATATGTTGCCAGGTTTGTTATGAGACTGAATTAGAACTATATAGATGTTGACGAAGTAATGAATAAATATTTTCAAGAAGATGGTGTTCTGTTGGATCACAATACTGCTCTAATCTTGTAGAAGTTTCAAATCTTATAGTAAGACTTGATGCAATTATTAACTTGATAATCATATATTTTTGGTTGGAAATGATTCGAAAAGCCAAAAGTGAAATAGAATGCTCATGAGCCTAGCCTTCAGCTTACGAACTTTCTCTGTTTTGGCCACTCTTCAGTTCTACGGATTGAAACTGGCTCAGGATAATTTATTATCGAGAAAATTATTTATTTTGGTGTAGGCGTTAGTGAGGCAGAAACTGCACTGGCTATGTATAACTCTGCTTTTGGCCCTTTTCCTGGTCATCCAATCTGGGCTATTGCTGAAAATTATCGATTTGAACCTGCCTTTGTGGAGGTATATCATGAGCAATTTTATTTGAAATTTTGATAATGCTTTAAAGTTCTCAGAGTTTTTTTTATTAAACTATTGTTGGTGTTTATCTTTATAGATTTGCAGTCAATACGGACATGGAATTTGATTAGTATGGAAAATTTTGTCTATACTATACACATTTGGAGACAAAGTTTTATGGTACCAAAAAAATTTGTTGTAAGGTTTGAATTCTATAGAATGTGATGGTATCAAAGTGTGGTTGTACACGGTCATTTCAAGCCTATGATGTTACTGATATGAACACGTGATCGTACATAATTACTTCAAATGTTTGATAGTAAAATCACTTGCAGTCTAGTACCACATGATCATAGAAAAATGATTTGAAGTTATGGGCCAACTAACGACACTAAATACATTGTATATGAAAATCCTCTTGATTTTATTATCGATTCTTTTCTGTATAGAGCAAAAAGCTAGTGGCTGAGATTGGGGAATTGATGAGTGTCCAAGTTATTGTGGAAGGATCTATGAACAGTTCAAATCCTTACTTCTCAAGCTCCTGGAGGCGCAATTTTTCTGTAAGTGTTCTCTTATGAAACTTGTGGAGTTTAATTACTGTTTAAGCAACAAAAGGCCGGGCATATTACTTGATCAATAGTTTGCAAAGTCCGTACCTGTTGGAGCAATTTAGTGGTCGTGTTGTATCGGTTTGTTTTCTGGATTCTTCACATTTTATTTTTCTAAATATAGGAATTTTCTGATTATATCTGGAAAGAAAACCAAAAGCATCCAAAACCTGAGCAACACCAGTCAAACTATTTTGATTATTTCATGAGGTTTTTCCAATGCTGAAACTGTATTTTATTCTAATAAGAATCTAGGCCCTTTGGAAAATGAAGGCCTTTTGTTCATGTTTAACTGAATATTTGGCTTTAATCTTTTACATATATCTAGTAATGTGCTTGAGGTGAACGAGCAAGAGAGTTTTCGTACTCTTTTTTTTTTTCTTCTCATTTTTCCCTATTATATATAGTATTAAAAAAGTTTATTCGATTTTCATTTTGCAACTTTTTATATATCTAGAAATTAGACAAATTATAAATTTCCAGTAGAAGACTTAGAGTTTATTTGGTTGTAATTTTTAAATAATTAAGTGATCTTATTTTTGTATAAATTTTTTTTTTTAGTGCTTTAAACTTAAAAAATTTAATTTATTTAAATCAAAATAATAAATTTATTCTGTTTAAAAACTAAGTAACGAAACGAGATTACGATAAGCCATTGACTAATGGAGGTAAGTGGTTATCGTAAATTCTATTTTTTTTCCATGTCTATTCGTAAAGTCACGAATTAGCTTATTCAATATTCAATTCTTCGTCAAATTTTGATTTATCTCTGCCGAAATTGATTGAAGCAACTTACACCCAACTTATTTTATGACTTAATTACGAATTATAATTTGAACACATCTTCTCTCTCTTTTAATAAGTGGTAGAATATTTATTTCTCTTTTAAAATTATATATTCTCAATAATTTTTCTTATTTTCTTGGGAACGAGGAAATGTTATTTTTTATTGTGTATATTATCTTTTAAAGCTCATCTGCTTGTACATCTACAAGTATAAAACTATTTTTTTAACTAATACTTAACATCATTATAAATATATTAGATAAAAAGTGAAAAAGGTATAACTTTTGTATTGCGAAAAGTGAAATAAAATTTTTGTTGCGTGTGTGAGAAAAAATCAAAACGCACACTTTTAGAAATATATATTATATTTTCCACTTCAAAGTATCAATAACATATATTATCTTTTTGGTTGCAAAGTGCACTTTTTATTTTAAATAGTAATAATATGTAGAAAAGAATACTTTGAATATCAGCCAAACAAGCCTTGGGGCCCACCGAACACACTTTCGAAGTAGTGGCGGGCTATAGCAGGTCAATAAATGCAATTCACCCGGTCAACCCGTCAACGCCTGGCCCAGAATGGGCCCAAGTCGACCCATTCCCCAGATAAAACCGGTGAACCAGTCAAGTCTTTTTCATGTGCCTTAGGACTTGTTTGGTAGTTTCAGTTTTTAAATTTTTTTTTATAAGTTGAATCGTATTTAGCTATTCAATTTATTTGTTTTTTTTAATTAAATAAATTAGAAGTTTTAAGCATGATTGACATATTCATATTTTTTTAAGCCAGAAATAAGATAACTAATTTACTTAAAAACTGCAATCAAACGAAGCCTAAGATTCATATTTTTTCATTAGAATGTAAAAAAAAATTGTTATAAATTAAGAATAAATTACTACTAACATATTTTTTTTTAAAATAATCATAAGAATAGTTTTCTAAATTTATAATAATTTAATTTTAAAATAAATTATTAGGTAAAAAAGTTATTTTATTGAGTTAGTTTTCCAATGTCACAATCACGACCAACGAGAATGCGTCCACGTGGGCCCTCGGTTTCGAAGCTACGGTGCTGTTCGGTAGGGTGGACCCCACTCTTTTCTGACAACTCATATTGGTTAGAAATATTTTATTCCTAGGGCTGCCATTAATAAATTGATTAGATTTGAATAATTAATTTTTTATTCAACTTTGCTCAAGATGAAATAAAGTGACTGCGAAGAAATTCTGTTCTATATTTATTGGCCCTTTTTTTTTTCATTTCATAGTGATGGTATAGAAAAAAATTTATAAATTGAATTTTATGCATAACAAACAATAATTAAGCTATAACTTTAGATAGTAAGTATATAGGACAATAAGCTTAAGTAGAATAAGTAAGAAAATGAATAAAGTGGAACAACATCGTATCGTATCTGG
>MKEJ01073606.1:0-11875 GCA_001753735.1 Embelia ribes | reverse complement strand
AACAATTATCGGATGTAATTCCCACATAATCACACCAACATCATCTTGGCTCAACGGCCTACAATTTTTGAAATAAATGAAACCTTATTCTTAAAACACAAATATAAATATAACTACTATCCACAGACCCGGGTGAGCTCCTCTAACTCTAATCCTGGATGTTGGGATACAAAAATAAACTCAAACAGACGGTTAATTTTACTTTACTTGCAAGTAGAACAATAAGAAAATATATGCTTGGGAACATGAACAATCAAAGCACAATACATATCTCAAAATAACCATTCAAAATAACCCCATAATTATTCTCTTTTCAATACTCAAATTTCATGTTTTTTCACTTTTAACACCACATTTTAACACACTCTACGGGTTGTGCCTCTCCCGTGACTTTACGCGTAAAGATTTAATGGACAGATTTTGCTATTCTGCGTCTCGCTCAGAACTCATAAATGGCTTTAGGTCCCACTTAGAACTTATAAACATTACAAAATTTAGAGGGCCAATCCACGACACCCTCTAAACACAAACACAATCATGTTCACTTCAATATCACTTCTTTTCCAATTTATGTTCTTATTACCACCTTTACTCGTTTGACAGCATACTCCATTACCACTTTTCATAATAACTTAAGTCTACCATACATTAGGGCACAAAAACACATAATCGCAACTCATGAACACAATCACACAAAGACTCGTGGTTCCAACCACAATTACAATAAATTTTAACTGCACTTGAGATTGAGTGCACGACTTCCCAAAGAAACACAGAGAAAGTTCTAACTATTTTCGCACGAGGGCTCACCGCCAAATTCACAGTCACCTACGAGAAATTTACAAGAAATCAATCACTAATTATTACATATATAAACACCCATAAATCATCTAATTGCTATATGGTGTAAATTGGGGTTCTAAATCCTAGGTACAAACTCAACTAATTGATGAAAATGAAGAATAGAACTTTGATCCGCTCTTGGATTTGAAAATGGAGTGATATCCTATGATTTTTTATGATTTCTCCTCCAATATTTCGCCCCCCGCTCTCTATACTTCTATTGGGTCGTGGATGAGTTTTTAGGTGTGTTTGTTTCGCTTCCACGCGTGAAAATATCACTCAGAATTTTAATAGTACGATCGATTGAACTGGACTTCGATCGATCAAAGTCCACTGGCCATTTTTTCACCGGTTTGATCGATCAAACTATTGCTTCGATCGATCGAACTCCACTCCGTATTAGTTTTTGGTCAAAACACGAAAGTTGTAGATAATTGAAATAGCTTTCCAACCAAAAAAATAAAAATAAAAAAATAGATCTTAATCGGAGTTACGGTTTATGAGTTATGTCCAAAATACTAAACTCTTGTTAAGGAAGTATTATTCACAAACTTACTTCACTTTGTTTGAAATTCTAAACTCATCATGTATCTCCTCAACACTCGTTACATTGTTAAACATAACGTCTCGCATTTATAAACCTTAAAGAAATTAGTAGGGCCTTGCGATGATCTTTTTAACCAGTTGTGTGGTTCTCGTTTCTTCTCTAAGATTGATCTTTGGTCAGGTTATCATTAGTTGTGGATGTGAAAGGAGGATATCATGAAGGCAATGTTTTGAACTCGATATGGGCATTATGAATTTCTCGTAATGCCATTTGGTTTAACGAATGCCCCAACGGCATTTATGGACTTGATAAACTGAATCTTCCAATCACACCTTGATCATTTTGTCATATTCATTAATGATATTCTCGTGTATTCGCCTGTAGAAGAGGCACATCGAGAACATCTCCGCGCTGTTCTTTCTACTATTTGGGAGCATTTACTTTATGCAAAGTTCTCGAATGCAACTTTTGGTTGTGCGAGGTTCATTTTCTTGGTCATATGGTTTGAGAAAATGGTGTGACAGTTGATCCTTCGAAAATTAAGGCCGTTACCAATTGGGAACAACCTAAATTTGTGTTCGAAATTCATGACTTCTTGGGTCTTTCCGGTTATTACTGTCGATTCGTTCGTGACTTTTCTTGTTTGGAGGCCCCAATGACGAGATTGACTCGTAAAGGCTTGAAGTTTGATTAGAACTCTAAGTATGAGAGTATGTTCTTACTTTGATAGTGTTGGTCACATCGGATCCTATTCTTATCATTCCGGAATGAGGTCTTAGATACATGGTGTATTGCGATGCATCGAAAGAGGGGTTGGGTTGCTTGTTGATACAACTTGGGAAGGTAGTAGCGTATGCGTCGAGGCAATTGAAAGTACATGAGAAGAACTATCCTACTCATGATCTTGAACTTGGTAAGGTTGTATTTGCATTGAAGTGTTGGCGACATTACCTTTACAACGAGAAGTTTGAGGTATTCTCTGACCATAATATCTCAAGTACGTGCTTATGTAGCGCGACTTGAACATGCATCAGCGGCGGTGGATGGAGTACTTAAATCAGTATAATTTTGATCTAGAGTATCACATGGGGAAGGCAAATGTGGTAGTGGATGCATTGAGTCATAAGACTCAGTGTTCTCTTGCATTTCTGGCAGTAAATAAATGGGAAATGATACAGGTGTTGAATGAGTTCATGTTGGCTTGCATAGAAGAAGTGGGAGGTGGAGCTACTTTGTTCACAATCGAAGTCTAACCGACTTTGATTATTCGAGTGGTTGAAGCACAATATATTGATGATGAATCTGATGCTTATTGTACTTGCATTCTTAGCGAGCATGGTCTTGACAGATGGGAGATGGTGGAGGATGGTTGGGTACAATTTCAAAATCCATTGTTTGTTCTGGAATTTGTTTGAGATGAGGTTGTGCAAGAATCTCATCATTCGCATTTGGCGGTGCATCCTAGGGGTACCAAAATGTTTTATGACGTTAAGCAATATTTTTGTGGTTCGGAATGAAGATAGACATAGCGAAGTTTGTATCGCCTTGTTTGACGTGTCAACAAGTGAAGGCTAATCACAAGCATCTAGGCGGGTTGCTTAGACCATTGCCCATTCCTGAGTGAAAGTGTGAGCATATCACAATGGATTTCATGGTAGGTTTGCCTAAGTCGCGGCGGGATAATGATGCTATATGAATGATAGTAGACCAAATGAGGAAATCAACTCATTTTCTTCCAATTCATATGACCGACTCAGTCGAAAAGGTATGTCGAAAGTATATCGATGAAATCGTTCGGTTGCATGGGGTTCCATTTCCATTGTGTTTGACCGTGACTCATGATTTATCTCGCGTTATTGGTCAAGGATTTAAGAAGTTTTGGGAATCAAACTTTAGTTGAGTACAACCTTTTACCCTTAAACAGATAGCCAATTTGAGCAAACCATTCAGACGCTAGAAGAGATGTTTCGTACTTGCGTGCTTGATTTCGGCTAAAGTTGGGAAGATCATGTAAGTTTGATAGAATTCGCTTACAATAATAGCTATCGCGCAAGTATCAAAATGACACTGTTCGATCTCCTATTTGTTGGGCAGAAGTAGGCGATGGAGCATTTTTGGGTCCAAAATTGGTAGAGGAGACAACTCAGAGCATGGAATTGATTAAATAGTGATTAGAGACAACTTGAAGTTGTTACAAGAGTTATGCGGATGTGCGAAGGAGTCCCTTGGCGTTCGAAGTGGGGTAGCATGTGTTTTTGAAGGTATCTCCGAAGATGGGGATCATGCGAATCCGGAAGAAAGGAAAGCTTTCACCACGTTATATCGATCCTTTCCTTATTCTGGAGGCGGTAGGCGAAATGAAATGTCGTTTGGCGTTGCCACCTCAACTTGTGAAGGTTCATTATGTCTTTCATGTTTTTATGTTGCAGAACTATTTGCAGGATCTATCCCATGTGATTGACTTCGATGATTTGTATGTGGAGGAAGACATGTCGTATGTGCTTCGACTTGTTCATATTTTGGATTCGAAGGAGCAAACTTTGTGTAGGTGTAGTATTCGCTTGAAGAAGGTATTGTGGAAATGTGGGTCAAGCGAAGAGATGGCATGGGAGCGTGAAAAGGCGATGCGGGTCAATCATCCAGAGTTGTTCGTCAATTTCGGTACGTCTTTTCTTTCGCGTAGTATATGCAAATTTCAGGGATGAAATTTTCTAATGTAAGGAGGATGTAACGTTGCGGAAATTCAAATGAATTTTTGGCATTAATAATATTATGAAATGTATTATAATATTATTTATAGTATAAAATATATGTTGTGGACATTTCATAGTTCGCATTTGTATATATGTTGCTGCGTAGAGTGTAGTGTTGATTGTTGCATAGTATTATTATGGAGGCATTGTGTATAATAATAGTATGACTATTATGTGTTGTGTGGTAGCATAGTAGCATGGCATGGTATGTATAGTTGCATAGTGCTTTGTGTGGGGTTTAGTGCCAGGAATTGTGTGAAGTTGGCATTGGGAGGCATTAGTGTTAATGCCCTAGTGTTTTATGTCTAAAATATTGAAAATGCATTTTGCTGGTGAATCAGTTGATTGATAGGACATCATTATCAATTGATTGGTAATAAGTTGACTGATTTGATATATATGTCGAAGTGTTTGAGTGCATTTTATTCCAGGGAGTTACGTCTCTTAGTTGGAGTGGATTAGTCAACTGATTGGAGTAGATATGCCGACTGATTTAAATAAGTCAACTGTTATGATTAAATATGTAGACTTTTTTGGTCGTGTTTTGTTCTGGGGAGTTCTGGTTCTCAGGTGTGGTGAAATATCGACAGATTGAGGTGTATATGTCAACTGATTAGTTGAATATGTCGACTATTCTGGGAATATTTCAGAAAGTGTTTTTTGACTTAAAGTTCCATCAAGCTCACTTTTCCCCATTATTCCCCTTTTCAGCCGAGTAATAGATAGAGAAGGGGAGGGTGAGTTCTAAAACTTCAATCTTTAATCCTCCATTTCATCTATCCTCGTTATTTGTCTGCTTAAATAAATTAGATATATACGATCCTTGGTGCGAGAGCTTTGATTTAAGGTAAGTCTCGGCTCTTATCTCGTACATTTGCATAGACTTGGTTTCTGTGCCTTTAAGGTACGCCGAAACAAAGTTGATTTTCATATTCCTCATCTCGTGTAGATCATTTTCTTCTATAGGTGTGTAGCGATCCACGTTCATCTTCTAGATCGAACATTAGAGGGCTTTTAGGCTTAGCTTATCGAGAAGTCTTCTGAGCATATTCTAGGTACGGTAGACAATGAACTTATATATATAATTGATGACTTCGACCGTATGTTGACATGATTGATAAGTTGCGTAGGTGTAATTCTTTGACGTAGAAATAACATGATATATTGATTTTATCATCTTGCGTAGTATATTTATCATGTTTAAATGTGTAGAATATAAATTCACATGCGTAATCTATAATTCTCATGCGTAGCATATCATTCTCATATATGTGATTGGGGTAGTATGGGTTTCAATGAAAAACATGATTTTCTAAAGGCATTGAAAAGTGTTGGTGTAGTTTTAAAAGGGTGAAAGATTCATTTTCTCATTAAACGAGTTGTAGAGGATTGAGTCTTTTCATTTCTTTTAAGGGCAAAAAGTATAGACCTTATAAAATGCGTAGAAAGTAATGAGGCCTAGTAAGAAAGTCATAAAATCTAGTAGGGATTATCCATTGATCGCATCACAATGTGAGTGGCGGGTCAATAAAGACGTTGGTTGCTTCATTATGTGTGTGGTGGATTTTAGAACTTTTATTTAAATGCGAAGAGATACCAGTCCTAATTTTATAGGCACTGGAATTGACATAGAGCTTTGGCATAGTCGCGTAGTCTGTGTTGTAGCATGGGAATGCGTTGCATTCATGACCATTATTACATTCATGTTCTTGATCTTATTTTTTATATGTTGTCGCAAGTCTAAACATATCATATATATAGTGTAGTCTCACTTTTATCGTAGAATTAATTGGCTAACTGTATACATTCCATTCTTTTTCTTTTTATGCGTTATTTTGTAGGTGTGGAGGCAGGTGCAGAATATCAGTAGATGCTTGCAGTATTATTATATATATTTTTGGCATAGTTATATTAGTGAAGTTTATTATTTTGTTGTACTTTGATGTAACATTGGCGAAATCATAGATATGTTCTTGTTCTTGTACAAGAGGCAAAGCACATATGTGTATCTTTTATCTTATTCATTTTTTATAAGTATTGAGCTTGTAGTGTTGTTGTAAACTGGTAGTTTACTTTGTATTACATTTGTTGTTTATGTTGTTTATTTTATTATTAGTGTTGGTTTATATATATATATATATATATATATATATATATTTGCAGGCTTTATTTATATATATAAGATGATGCGATTATTGTATAATGTGCATTGTTTAAGTGGCAAGATTGGCGTAGACATATTGTTGTATTTTTCTTTTCTTTTCTTTTCTCTTCGTTATCTCATAACCCTGGGGTTCTTGAATGCTGAGGCTTGACAAGTTAGTATGATAGTTAACCAGGTTAGATAAATCTTGTTGGCTTGCAGGTAGGAGATTTGGTTGTATCGCGAGCATAGTAATGTATAGAATACGTTGAGTTGTTTGCATAGTACTAACTTATTTATGTGGCATAACGTGTGATTATTTTTCATTGGCATTGATACTATTATAACATTATGAAACTATCTCTTTTCTTCTACTTTCGTTCTGATATAAAGTTAAGCAATGGTGCGAGGGCGTGGAAATTGTGGCGGTGGTCCACGAGGAGGAAAAGGGGTTAATATTCGCAAAAGGGGCAGTAGGGTGGGATTCATGACGAGGAAGAGGTGTATCAAATGCACACTTGTGCAAGGGATATAGAGATATGGGAAGCAAAGAATATTCCCAATGTAGATAATACGACGAGTGAGGACGTAAACTTGGAGGAATCTGAGGAAAAGGTTCCTTTGCTTCAACCTTAAGTTCCACCACAAGCTCAAATGGGACTTGGTAATGCTGGAGAGTCCTCTAGACGGTATAAATTACCAGAAGTGGAATTAAACCTCATGGAGAATGGAGCAAGGGACAATGGAGATATTCGGGCATCTTCGGCCCAAAAGAATTTCCATATAATGGTTCCTCCAACTTTTTCGGGTGATGGCGAGGCTATCTTGGTTGAGAATTGGATTTTGGAGGTGAAGAAGGTATTTAAATCTCTTCAAATGGTTGAAGATGATCTAAGAATGGCACAATGATGCCATTTTATCTAAGGGGTAAGGTGGCGATATGATGGCGAAGCCAAGAAGAGGTTAATGGGCTCGAGAGTATAGCTTATACTACTTTTTGCGATCTATTCATGGAGGAGGTTTTGTGAAAGAAAGTAGGAAGAGTTCTTGAACCTCGTACAACAGGGTTCAACGGTATAAGAGTACCAAATTTCTTTTACTGATCTTTCCCGGTATACGACTGAACTTGTTTCAACGGAGAAGTTGCATAGCCGTCGGTTCAAGAATGGGTTAAATCCTTCTATTTAGACTTATGCGATGGCAGGTCTTCATGATACCTTGGAATTCAGCTTGGTTAATAAGCAACGAGCGAACATTTCTCATTCTACTCAAGCTTTGAGTTATACTTCTAGTTCGCAATCACAGTCTATTCTAGGCTCGGATATGGGTTTGGGTATGAGTGGTTGCCGTAGTAGTAGTGGCAGTGGTGGTGGCGATGGTGGTGGCAGTGGTTCTAGTGTTGGTAGGGTCAGGGGCAAGAAAAGGTTGTGGGGTGACTTTTTTTCTTCTTCTCATAGGCAATCCCAGCCTATTTTCTCGATATCTTTTGGTCCTACCTTACAGGGTATGAAATGCTTTTAGTGTATCTGCCATGGTTGCATGGCTCATAATTGTACATTTCACATGGTTTGTTATATGTATGGGTTGGAGGGACATTTACAAGTATCTTTCCATATAGTTGCTTGTCGTCGGTATGGCCAGAGGGGCCATATGCAATCTGGGTATAGATTGGTTGACGAACTTTCATGCTATAATTGATTACGAGAGGCGTAGGGTGATGATTCGAACTTCTGCATGGGAAAGTGTTCATTTCCTGGAGAAGTATGATCATATGCTTCCCTATATGCATTCTACTTTGACTAGTTTATCTTTAATGTTGACTAGTTTTTCTATTATAGAGGAAGTAGTTGCAGGGGTAGAGTCTTTACCGATTGTTATGATTTCTTATATGTGTTTCTTAATGACTCTGGTGGGCTATTTCCTGAGCAAGAGGTTGATTTTACTATTGATTTGATATCGGTGACTAATCCTATGCTCCGACAGATTTAAAGGAGCTGCGAGAGTAGATTGATTATTTGAAGCTGAAGGGATTTATCAGCCTAGACTTTACCTTGGGGTACTCCTGCATAGTTCGTGCTGAAAGAAGGATGGTTCGATGTGTATATGTATCGATTATTGAAAGTTGAATCGCGTGATGGTGACGAACTTTACCGCGTATTGATGATCTTTTCGACTAGTTGCGTAGTTCACGTTTCTTCTTTAAGATCAATTTAAGGTTGAGTTATCATTAGTTGCAGATACGAAAGGAAGATATTGAAGAAACAACATTTCAAACTCAATATGGGCATTATGAGTTTCTTGTGATGCCATTTGGTTTTACGAATGTCCCTGCGGTATTTATGGACTTGATTAACTGAATCTTCCAACCATACCTTGATCATTCTGTTGTTATCTTCATTGACGATATTCTTGTGTATTTGCCTACAGAAGAAGCTCACTGAGAACATCTCCACGTTATACCCTCTACTCTTTGAGAATATAAGCTTTATGCAAAGTTCTTGAAATACGAGTTTGGGTTGAGGTTCATTTTCTTAGTCACGTGGTTTCGGAAAGTGGTGTGGTTGTTGATCCTTCAAAAATTGAGGTCGTTACCAATTGAGAACAAGCTAAGTCTATGTTTAAAATCCGTAACTTCTTGGGGTTATTCGATTATTACCATTGCTTTGTCAAAGACTTTTCGCATTTGGCAGCCCCTAATGAGACTTACTCTTAAAGGCGCAAAGTTTCAGTAGAATTCTAACTGCGAGGCATCTTTTCTCACTTTAAAGGCATTGTTGACTTTGAATCCAATTCTTGTCATTCTAGAGTGGGGCCTTGGCTATATGGTGTATTGCGATGCATCGAAGAAAGTGTTGGGTTATGTGTTGATGCAACTCTTGAAAGTGGTGTCTTACGCATTAAGACAATTGAAGGTGCATGAGAAGAACTATTCTATTCATGATTGAGCTTGGTGCGGTTTTATTTGCATTAAAGTGTTGGTGGCATTACTTTTATGGTGAGAAATTTGAGGTATTTTATGATCATAAATCTCTCAAATATATGCTTACGTAATACAACTTGAATATGCATTAGCGATAGTGGACAGAATACCTAGATCAACACAACTTTGATATAGAGTATCACTTAGGAAAGGTGAATATGCTAGAGGATGCATTGAGTAGTAAGACTCGATATTCGCTTGCATTTCTGGTAATGAATGAGTGGGAAATGATGTGGGTGTTAAATGAGTTTGGATTGGATTTCCTAGAAAAAGTAGGGGTAGAATAATATTGTTCATAATTGAAGTCATACTAACTTTGATTACTCACATAGTTGAAGTGCAGCTCATTGATGATGAACCCAATGCTTGTCAAGTTTGCATTCTTAGTGAGCATGGTCTTGATATATGAGAGATGGCAGAGGATGGTGGGATAAAATTTTAGAATCGTTTGTTTATTCCTGAATCTATTTGAGATGAGGTTTTTTGTAAATCCAATCATTCACATTTTACGGTTAATCCCTGGGGTACCAAAATGTTCTAAGACTTTTGCTTCATTTTTAGTGGCCTATTATAAAAAAGGATGTTGCGGAGTTTGTATCGCATTGTTTGACATGTCAACAAGTGAAAGAGGAATATAAGAATGTAGGAGGGTTGCTTAGACCATTACATATTCCAAAATGGAAATGGGAGCAAATCACAATAGATTTTTTGGTGGGTTTGCCTAAGTCACGACAAAGGAATGATGTTATATGGGTTATCATAGACCGAATGACAAAATCTGCACATTTTGTTACGATTTGTACGATTGACTCAGTTGAGAAGCTATGTCAGAGGTGTATTGATATGATTGTTTGATTACTATTCAAATGTTGATGATATGCTTCATGCTTGATTTTAGCGGAAGTTTGGAAGATCTTATAAGCTTGATAGAATTTGCTTACAACAATAACAATCATACAAGTATCGAAATAGCACCGTTTGGAGTATTATATAGAAGACCATGTAGATCCCCTATCTATTAGGCAAAAGTGGGCGACGGGGAATTGTTGGTTTCAGAGTTGGTGCATGAAACAACTAGGAATGTACAACTGATCAAATAGAGGTTAAAGATAGCTCAGAGTTATCACAAAAGTTATGCAGATGTGTGAATGCCATCATTAGCATTCAAAGTTGACAAGCATATATTTTTCAAGGTATCTCTGAAAAACTGTATCATGAGATTTGATAAGAATGGGAGCTATCATTGCGTTACATCAGTCCCTTTCTTAATTTGGAGGTGGTTGGAAAGGTGACTTATCATTTAGCATTGCCACCTTAGCTATTGGGGGTTCATCCAGTCTTTCATATTGTGGAAGTAAATTTGGGATCTATCCCATATGATTGGCTTGGATGATTTTCATGTGGATGAAGACTTGTCATACGATCTACGACCTATCCATATTTTGGACTGGAACAAGCAAACTTTGCATAACCGTAGCATTCAATTGGTCAAAGTTTTAAAGAAATGTGACTTGAATGAAAAGAAGATATGGGAACACGAAGAGGCAATGAAAGCACAGTATTTGGAATTATTCATCGATTCTGGTAAATTTTTTCTTTTTACGTAGTATGTGTGAATTTGGAGACGAAATTTTCTAATGTGGGAAGGATGTAATGTCGCAAAAATTTTGAAATTATTTTCTTTCTTTTACTCATAATATTTCATATTGCATTTATGATATTATGAGTATGTAGTTGCATAGTGTGTAGTGTGATATTGCGTGGCATGTTAGCACGGTTTTGCGATGTTGAGTAGCGGGTAGTTTTATACATTTATACGAGTATATATATATATATGTGTATATGTGGTGGTATATGTAGTGTATGTATATATGTTTATTATATATGGAATAGTATGTTGTAAGTGGATATATAATATATGTATAAAGTAGAGTAGGGGTTAAAGTATACAATTGTAGGCTATGAGATAGTATATCCAAAGGGTATCCAATGAGTCCCTATCATTAGACAGTCGTCAAGAATTCTATATTTAGAGGGGTGTATTTCAGCCAAAATTGGGGAAATTTCTGAAAATTATACTCTCTGACGGGCATCAGTCAGGGGATAACCGACTCTATGCCGTCGGACACACCAGTATGAGAAAAAGTGCTTTTGATCATATATTATAACATATTGATCTTATAAAATTTCTTTACTCTTTTCTACAAAAAAACTAGTAAGAGGGGGTATGGAGTTGATCTCATTTGGCTTCGATCTTCTCAACGTTGTTTCATCTAGCTTGGGTAGGCGTACGCGAAATTAAAATTGATATTTGGCTTCCTCATTATGTAGGCTTAGATTTGAGGTAAGTTTTGCTTTCTGTATCATTCATTCATATTGTCTCGATTTTCATGTACTTGATTACGTCAAAACAAAGTTGATATTCTTTTTCATCATCTCGCGTATATCATTTTCTTCTATAGGTGCATAGTGATCCATGTTCATCTGTTAGATCAATCTGTGGGGGTGAAGTAGAGGGCATTCAGGGGTTTGCTTGGCGTGGCTTAGCAAGGCCTTGACTTTTACGAAACCGGGGGCGTGACTTTTATGAAGAGAAAAGAAAAGAATGA
>MKEJ01073593.1:0-10484 GCA_001753735.1 Embelia ribes | reverse complement strand
AAAAATATTTTAAAACATATTTCAATTGTATTACATTTTCCTATCTTAGTATCATTGTACATTTTTATACTCTCTTTCTATATAAGATAATTCTTTTTATTTTGTTTTCAAAACATATAAATTGATTTTATTTGTTACTAATTATGATTTATCAAAATTATATAATACTATTTTAATATCTTGATAAGATATATGATATATTTTAAAAAATTATTGTACTTTTGATAAAATCTTTAAATTTTTTTCTCATTTTTTTCATTAATGTGTAAATAGGGTTCCAAACTAAATTATGACGTAAAATTATACTTTTGATGAGTTGAAATGAGTACTAAAACCAATTTAAGACTTTTACATGTTAAAAATAAATTTTATTTTTTTATATGCAGATATTGCCCCTCTTATTTAAATTCCTAAATACGTCCTTGCACATATGGTTTTTTGGGTTGAAGGAATCTAAACCTTCTATTAATCCATCTAGGAGTGGGAAAGAAGTTAAGGGAACAATTAAAGAAACGTCCAAAGCAAAGTCGAAGTCGAAGTCGAAGCCAAAGCCAAATATTTCTCAAATATCCAAGTATTTGATATTGATTCCAATGGCAATACATCCATACGTCGAGGGCGTGTTTATATTTTGGAGGATGATAATTGTGATTTTTGCATTGTAGTAGTTGGATTAGACGTTTTAGAGGATGACTGGCCCAATATTAAGCGAGAATTGTGGGAAGAACTGAAGGGGAACAAAAATATTTATGGCTTGCTTTTGTTAGAAGTTGATCGCCCAAACGAGTTGTTGAAAAAATTACTTTGCGAAAAAGGAAGTGGATGCCGGTGCCATATATGTTATGGACAGTGGTGGAATTTTATTGTGTGGCGGTAACCCTTCTCTCGCCAACTGTATCACTTACTTTATTCCCATGTACGAAAAGTCTACAAACGAATAGGCCTACACACATTTGGATTGCGCATGTGATCAATCACCACTATGTGTTGATCAAGATGTGTGATAGTTGTCCAGTGTCTACTATTTGTTTGCCTTGATGCGCATACAAGAATGACGATGCCCGGAAACTTGAGGAGATATACAAGGACCAACTTCAAACCGACGAAAACATGCTTTATCGACATGGTAGAATACAAAGTATGTTAAATTTGTAGTAGTTGAGAATTATATTTAATTTGCTTAGGTTCGATACAAAGTTTATCTTTTGGAATAGTATGATATGTTATGGACTGATTTATTTTTTATTGGACAAGTTTATGAAATGAAATGATATGTTGTGGAATGATATTTTTGATTGGACAAGTTCATGAAATGACATGATATATTATGAAATGATATTTTTTATTTATGTTGTGGAATGATATTTTTTATTGGACAAGTTTATAGACATATATGTTGTAAAATGAAATAGGACAGAAATAAAACTATATGGTTTTGGCTTAGGTTCGACATTAGAAGGTTGAATATTTGTCCAACATTCAACCTGTGAAGGACTAATGTTGTTCCTGTGGCACTTGTGCCTTAGGTTCGAAAATATAAGGTCAAATATGAGCAAAACATTCGACAATATAAGGACAAATGTTGTTCCTGAGGTTTGATACTATGAGGTAAATGCAACCCCTCCATATACGGAAACATAGTACGTAGAACAACACAATAAGCACAGTTTGTTCAACTACATAGAACTATTGTTGAAAAAAATATAACCGAACAACACAAATGCAACTCAAATGCATGCTCAAATATATAAGAGAACAAACTAAAACTAAAACAAACTAAATCTCACTTTCTTCTACCATTAAATCTACTTCTTCTTCTTTTTCTTAGAACTTGCTACAACTTTTCCTTTTCCCTTTTTGTAAGACACAACACTCTTTTTTCTTTTTCTACCCCTAGAAGAGCCCTTCTCAACTGGGTTCGTTGATAGATTTGGGTAAGTGCGACCTTTTCCTCATAGGCAGCAAGCGCAGCATGGACTACATTTCATATTTGCTTCTTCATGGCCTTCTTCTTCTTGCTTACCAAATCTTTAAGGAGCCGCAATGTATTTGCTTTACCCTCGTCCTGCAAGAAATTATTGATATGTGTTATCAAACAAAATCATATTATCTATAAAAAAAAACATTATTATTTTATTACCATACCTTTATAAGATGGATCTCAGGACCTGTTATTTCCAAAGCCTCCCTAACTTTGTAATTCAACCGGCATATGCAATTTGAAGTATATCACTCCTTATATTGAGTCGTGTAATTAACTTTCTCCTTAATCACGGCTCCCCGTAAATTTACATTCACAACATGGTTCCGGTACTGCACGAAATCATCTGCCCTGTTTGAATACTTAGTTGTGTATGCCTTGATTTTCTTCCCCCTTTTCACTTTCTTTGAGCAATGGGTTCATCCTGTAAGAATTGGATTGGGCCAAACTATCGTACAACATGGTTGAGGTGTTATGACTTGGTGATATCATCTAACATCATGCACCCACTAAACCTAACAACTTCATCCAGCAAGGCTCTATATTCGTGATACGGCGTCCAAACAACTTATGATACCATGTACGATTCAGTCGCATTTAAATATAAGTATAGTATAAAGTTTCAACGTTAAACACTTTTATCTTCCTTTTTCATATTATCGAGTATAATCCTTGGTAGCAATAGAGATTTTTTAGCATCTTGTTTTCCCATATGGCTTCTTATCTTCCATTGTGAGGTGCATGCCATGCCAGGCTTTAATGGATAAGTAGTTTTGGCCTTTGACATGGGAAATGCCCGTACACCTATACCTGTAAGAACAACAAATTAGGTAATTGTTATACAAGGTTAAACTATTAACAATTAGGTAAATTGTTCAAGTTGTTACCTCTAAAAGGGTAAGATAGCCCACCATCATTTTTGCCTCAACTCTGCTCGTTGTCCCAGGCACCCATGCCCAATCTACTTACTTGTCTAAATCCTTGATATACTGAAGATACTTTACATGAACCTTGTCTCCAGTCTTGTCCTGGAAAAGTGTGCACCCTAACACATACAGTAAGTAACCCTTCGCTACTTGTTCAGTTGTAAAGGAATTAGGGACTTTACCAGTAAGTATTTGCCGCAACCACTCTATTCTCATGCACTTGCTCTTACACTTTTCCAACTCTTCCAACACTGTCTCGGCCACAATGCCAAGAACACCTGATACGTAATCATTCGTAGAACCCTCTGGTAACTTCTCACTCAATACCTTCCCACTAATTGGTAGACCAATGATATATTGTATATCATGTAATGTTATGTCCATTTCTCCAAACGACATATGGATGGTGTTAGTTTCCAGATGCCACCGCTCGATGAAAGTAGACATAAGCACTCAGTTGGCGATTCGATATGAAAAAATCATAAGTGGGTAGATTGGACTGGTTTTGATTAGATTCTTAACATCCTCGTGTTCACTATCCAAATCCTACTTAAAGATCTTAGACGTCTGTTGTTTGCACTTCAACGGACTCTGAGCCTATTACAAACATGAAAACAATAAGGTTAAATAAGTTTTAATATCAAACAATAATATAGATATAAAACTAGAATGCAAAGATAGATAACCTAAGGCTTCTTTTGCAAAAGCTGCAAGGCGATGTGATACTTGAAACTAGGATACAAAGATCTTAAGCTAAAGTCCTTATTGGGAAGGCCACATTCACTTCCTTCACCTTGTACATCCCCCTTATCAACATCATCCCCCTTATTGGTTTCATCTATTTCCTTAGCATCATTTCCCTTATCGGCTTCATCCCTTTCCTCAGCCTCATCCCTCTTATCAACTTTATCCTTTTTCTTGGCATCATTCCTTTCCTCGGCTTCATTTTCTTCCTCTGTATCTCCCTCTTTTCTACGTCATTCCCATCATTCACTTTCTCAGAATTATTCCCCTCATCATCATTACTTTCCTTAGATTCGTCATTCCCTTCCTCACTTTTGTCACCTCCATCCTTGGATTCATCATCCCCTTTTCTTGTTTCATCATTCTCGTCTCCATCATCATCTATGTCACCTTGTCGTTCGATATCTTGCACTTGCTTTTGTGCCTCAATGTCTTTCCCTTGCACATCAACTTCTTACACTTGCCCTTGCACTTCTACGTCTTGCCCTTGGCCTTATTCTCCCATATCTTTCCCTTATTAATTTTTAAGCCTAGTTGCCTCCCTATGTTTTTGTTCCGATGCGGTAGGCCGTTTGCCATGTTTGGCTTCTAATGGAAGTGTTGATGTAGTATTCTTAATTCTCACCATTTAACTACAAGCAAAATTATATAAGATACATCTCAAAAGAGAAGATACATCTTAGAAATGTTAATTGTGATTTGACTTTTTGTTAAATATGAACTACACATTCAACTTCACAAAAGTTGAACATTAGGATCGACTTTTGTGAAGTCAAATGTGTAGTTCATATTTGACCATATTAAAATCTAATCACAATTAACATTTCAACTTCAAAAACCAAATATTCGATCTTAGTAAAGTCGAATAAACTAATTACATTCGACTTTAAGGAGGTTGAATGTGTATTTCGACTTGACTAATGTCAAATGTTCTACGATTCACAAAATCACAATAATGTATCAAACCCAGACTGTGAATTCAATCAAATTACATTCAAAACTAACAAATTGACAATTAATCATAAAAAATCAGATTCAAATTAACAATACAATCAATATGTTTAATTTTATAACCTTTTCCAAAAATTTGTAGGGGATAAGATGGATGTTGGGCGAAGAATAATGGCTACGAGGGTGACAGGGGTGACCAACGAAAGGGGTGACTGCGATGAGTCATGACAATGGCAAGGGTATAATGGCATGATGGAGGTGAGAATGTCCGAGTATGGTGAGTTGTGGTGGGATCGGGTAGAGAGGGAAAGAGAGAGATAAAGGTAAATTATATAAAAAAAAAACATATTTATATTTTTAGTTATAGAGAGAGAATTATTTGCCCTTGATGTCCTACAAAATAAAAATTAAAAGTGGTGCCAATAGCAATGTTAATCATACAGGTGTGGTACCAATAAATTTTCAAAAATAAAAAAGTAGGTGGTACCAAAGACAAAACATATAGTGCCAATAGAATCACCCTAAATATACATATAGCCTGCCTGCATATTATATATATATAAACAACAACAACTATAATAGAAGACCAAGACCAACAAGAAAAAGAAACAAAAATAACAACTTCATACTGTAAATAATCCTATTTACATACAACGTTTCAAGCTCTATACTTGCCAAAAATGAACAAGAAATAAGTTATACAATGTTCTTCGTTACTAACCGAATACATCGCTAACAACAAACTATAACTTCAATACTTCACCTTCGCTACAACAAAAATATATACTTGAAGTATCAATGCATCTAATGATACTCAACGCCTAGGTCCGCGCCCACAAAACAAATGCAAGAAGAAATATATGGAGAGTATAGGGTTATACGATCAACTCCACGATAAAAATGAGACCATGCAATATGAATGACATGAATAAACATGCTACAAAATATAAAGAATGTAAAACATGATCATGTATATTATAATGAGTCATGAATACAATGCATACCACCACTACGACACATACTATGCAAACTATGCCCGCGCACAACACCAATGTAAAACATAAAATTGGGACTAGTATCTATATGCATTTTGAAAAAATGGGCTATTTGTATGTTCGTTATGATCTATCACTCGCATTATGATGCGATCAAAGCCTTCATTGATCCGCCACTCGCATTGTGACGGATCAATTGATAATCTCTGTAGAGATTTGTGACTTTCATGGTAAGACTGTATATCTTATTACTTCTATGCATTTAATGAAGATCGAAACATTGTCCCGAAAAGAAATGGAAAAGACTCAGAATCTATAACACATGCTTTAAATGATAAAAGAAAATTCTTCACAATTAAAACCACGTCTACACCTTTTAATGCCTTTACAATCATGTTTTTCAATGAAAAATATTGCTATGCCAATACATGAGAATGATATGCTTTGCCTACTAATGAAAATGATAAATTATGCAATAAACATGATAATTATGCCATGAAGAATAATGAATTCAATTTATCCTGTTTAAATTACACTATACAACTATGTCAATCAAATACGCATGCAAGACGTATCAATTACATCAACATATGGTCTAAATCTCAAGTTTATATTAGAGTTAATAGTCCACCGTACCTCAAACGTGTTAAAACAATCCCTCGCATACCCACGCCAAAAACTCTCAAATTCGCCTTCACTTGAGCCGTAAGTTTGATCTATCTCTGCACTTCCAAATATAAAGCGCCCATACACAAAGATATTCTACACGAGATGGGGATGAAGAATATCAAATTTATTTTGATCAAACCCAAAAGTACGAATATAGAGGTAAGAAAAACGAATAAGATAGAATAAAAAACTTATGCCAAAAGAAAGCTTACGCATTGGATATTCCAAATATGTAGTTTTTATCAACAAACTTCCACCGTAGCTAGATGAATCAAGAGGTTGAAGTTCAAAGTTAAAAATACCTACCACCACTCTTTCCCTCTTTAATTTCCTGATAGAAGAGGAAAAGTAAAGAAAAGCCTTGAAAATCGTGTATAAAAGCATAAAGCATCCGGGCCCACATTTTCACTACTTTTGTGTACCGATATTGAGCTTTCTGTTTACCGGTACTCAACTATATACCGATATTCACCTCTGTGTAATGGATTCCAGAACCGATATTCACCTCTGTGTAATGGATTCCAGAGGCTTTAAGGGGAAAAATGTTGCTCTGTGTACCGATACTCAAAATTTGTGTACCAGTGCACACCCTTGAATCAAACTCCACCCTAAAATATGTATGAAAACATTTCATAACCACTCACACTAAATCCAAAACTAATTTCCCACGCATACCACAACACGTCACAATGCTTCACCATATCTAAATCCCATACTACACTACTCCACGTAATACACAACGTAACTACGCACAAATGCCACACTATAACCACTTTATAATATGCAATAATAATATTATAAATGTATCACATAAAATTATTATTAAAAGAAAAAAATTAAATTAGAATTTGCAGGACGTTACACGCATTTTGTGACTGTGCACCACTACTCCTTGTTTTCTCTTTTTAATATTTTTTTTTTATTTTTCCCAATATATAGTCTAGTTTCTATTTTAGAAAATTAGCTGAAAAACTATTTTACTAAAATATTCTTATTTATTGTATTTATTCAATTACTCCATTGATCATGAATTGTAAAAAAATGCAGCATTAAAAAAGGATATATTAGAAAATAAAATAAAAATATTTCAAATTTCAGTAATATTAATTAATATTTATTAATTTTTATAAAAAAAATTATTTAGACTATTAAAATGGGTATGAAGAGAATATGTGTTACTAAAATTAATTAAAAAAAAAAAAACAAAAGACCGTTAGACGGATAAGCATTACTTACGTAATTCCCAACTTCAAGGGAGCACTCTAGCACTCCCATTTATGAGAAGATTGAAAGTTGTTTGGATACATCGGATTGAGAGCAACTTTGATACAAGAAAAACTCTTCTTTGATACAAGAGTTAATCATGATTATATATTTTTAATAAAATTAGTGGACGTTCACTTATTTTGGACATAGATTTCCAAAAAGTACTAATTTAATAAAAATATTGTATACAAAAAATAAAAATAAAAAATTACTCAAATTATTCTATGTATATAAAAGACATTATTGCTTTCTTATTTTATTTCATATAAGAAAATTATTTATCTTAGATATATTCTATAAGTCAAATTTCAGTGTAAAAAATAATTAATGTTACAGGAATCAAATATCATATATATTTACATAAATTATATTGAGATAAAAAAATTGATTAAAATCATGCGATTTGTATCCTTTTAATTGAGTTAGAACTTAACAACACTTTTTGTTTGTATATGAAGATGTGATGTCAATTAATTTAGAAAAATTAATCAATGGAAAATAGAATGAGATTTCTAGATACTTATGCGTATAAACAATATGAATTGTTTTGATAGTTGATATTGGATATATAAATGTATAAAAATAATTAGTTAACATTTTGATCAAGTAATTTTATAATTAATTTTAGATTTATAAGTTTTGTAATTATGAAATATCTTCAATCATTTGTGCAATTTTATAAATCAATTGATACTCTCCCAATTATATAGATGTGAGTTTTTACACAGAATTGTGAGTTAAATTATATAATAGTTAACGTGCCACAAATATATTTTGACAATAATATATCGTGGGTGATATTATTAAATTAATATTGAATATATTTTGTATTATTAAAATCTTTTTAAATTTATCTTTTATTGATTTAATAATTACTAAATTAAATCTCTAAAAATATATTAATATTATCTTTTAAAAATATATTGCATACTATTGTAATCTATTTAGATCCATATTTTGTTGATTTGATAATCATCAACTTAAATATCTAAAGATATTATATTATCTCTTAATAAAAAATGTACAAGTTAAGGTTAATTAAATTATAATTTTGGGCATTGTGGTTTTTGCTATAAAATATAAGGTGAAAGGTATTTTTTAAACGAAAAATTTATAAAACATTTTGAGCAATTTGTACTTTTAAAAGAGTAGTTAGATTGTTATAAAATATTCATTCAATTGGTTAGAAGATTGAAAAAGTGGTAACTGTTTATCACCATGATTTTTTTGGATGATTTGTGCTGTAATTTTTTCTTGGTATAATAACATTTTCCCGTATTTAAGCATTTTCCAATTGGATGGAGTGTTCTGTCGTATTTTATCTCCTAATTTTGGTCAATCAGTAGTTATTTGGGCTTCAATTTTCCGAGACTATTGACTTTATAATTGTGATTGAGATTTGGAAAACCAGGGCTGAATCAGGTGATATAACATATTATATGAAAATTTTCAAAACATCAACCAACTACTGTATAAAATACTAATGGCATCACTATTAGTGATAACTTTTAAGCTTAACTAACATATCATGGAATTACCAATAGTACCATCTTTACTAAAATTTATCACATAAATAAAATAAAAAAAATCACAAAATATTATTATTAAAAATTTAATTATATTTTAAGTGTCATTATATAAGAAAATATAATATATTTTTTAATCTCACAATAAATTTTAATTATCAAAAGAATATACATATATATATATATATATATATATATATATATATAAGAAAATATAGTATATTTAGAATTATGATAATAAATAATATGTTTAATTATATAATTGTATACTAATGGTAGTATCAGAGGTAATTGCACATTTGATGCTAATGTAAATTATTCGAAAGCTATTATTTGTTATTATTAAAAGAATTACTATCAGTGGTAATAGTAACTATATTGATGATAAATTGTACTACTAACAGTGATAGTAGAATTTTATTTCGTCCCATTAAAAACATATGGAATAATCAATTGAAAATGGAAGGGCAATTTGGTCTGATACAGTGGCGGATTTGAATTCTCATAAGGGAGCCAACCCTGTAGGCTCAGGGGGCCGATAATTATTTTTGGGGGCCGCGTACTATACTTTCTCAAAAAATTTTAAAATTTACATAATTTGTCAAAATTTTGGAGTCACAAGAGGCTAGTTAATATATTCGTGAATTTTTACTATTTAATACCTATTTGTTCGTACGTGTAATTGAAAAAAAATTCCATTATCCAAATTGATGTACATTCCAATAAAAAATACGTTTATGTTTTACATATCTTATTTAATGCACGTATAATTGACCTTTTTTTTTATATATTATTCTGTTTTAAATTTAAGAAAAAATATTTAAAAATAATAAATAAAATATTATTAGGAATCTCATGACTTTATTTATAAATATTATGCGGAATTTTTCGAAAAAGTATTTTTTTTTTAAAAAAAGGAAACGTATTAAAGCCGTTCGTATCACTTAACCCTTTTATTTGTTGTCCGGTATTTTACGTGCAACCACCGCACTTCCGCCAATTGTCAAATTCGTTTCAGCGTTGGGTAGTTTCTTAAATTACTAATTTAGAATTGGAATTAAATGTCATGGGAATTCTTTTCAATACAAGAGCAAAAAATGAACAAATTTTCTTATGATTTACAAGAAAATAATATGGACCATTGATCAAAATATGTATCAATATCTAGACCGTTAATCTCAAAACCATGATTCTATCATTATAAAACCATGGGCATTTTTTATGGTTTTGATTTGTTTATAAATAAACCGGTCATTCAGGTTTGTAGGTAAAATTGAATTTTTAGTATTTAGTCTTGGGTTTGTAACAATACAACCTCAGCCTCAAACTATGGCAATCCCACATGAAAGTACAAATGCACAACACGCATAGTGCCCCTTTATTCTTTTGTTACATTTTCTATACAAGACCCGTAGGTACAGTAAAA